>CAODLS014386130.1:0-21038 GCA_948243855.1 Flueggea neowawraea | reverse complement strand
ACTTTGAAGGAAGCGAAGAAAGGCAGCAGTGATGAAAATGCTCGACAGGTGGTATATGACATCTCTCCGTAGAATATTTGTAATCGACACCCCACTCCAGGCATAGATTATCATTGCCTGAAAATAACAGTTCATGCATTTACTGGATTTTTAGCACAGTGTTCAAACAAATGATAATAGATATCTACTTCACAAGGTGAATACCTGAAGAGCCAGGACATAAAATGTCCATAGTCGATCAAAACTCCGAAATATATGCCAGAAAGTTCTCGTTTCAACAAAATATGATTTGCCAGTGCTCTCAGATTTTCTTGGAGAAGCCTTTCTCCCCTGATATGCAATAAAGTTCAGAGAAACTACTTATTCAAGTAATGAACAAATATAAAGAAAATAGGACTACAAGATTACCTGTGTCAAATCACGTGTCGATTTAAAAAAAATCCCATCATCACGCATAGGCCAACCAAGAGAGAAGCATTCAGATGACCTAGAACAGTGAATGAAAAAGGTTTTATGAGTCCAATTGACCCTAAAAATAATCAGCATCCCATTTTCAAGTTTTCAGTTCAGATATTGAATTCAAACATACCAGAAATATTCATTCAGATCATCATAATTGCACCATTCAGAATGGGAAGCTTTCCCATTTTGGCTCTTACTGGCTTCCTGATTAAAAAAAAAAATACATTGAAGTAAGCAGAAAAAATTGAAGTTTGACGTGAGTGCACACTTGTGCTGGGACATACCTTTGCAATCACTCGGTAAATAGGTGTTATAACCTTCCTTAAGAATGCCTCATCATCTCCACCATAAGAAGGTTTGATATTTTCTCCAGTAACAATGCTGACATTTCCAGCCAACAGGCCATGTAGTTCATATGCCATCTGAGCATGTGAGCAAATTCTTCAGAAAGCTATCATGTAATATGATATATATAGCTAAGCAACATTGGCAGAAAGGCAAGAAAGGTAATTACTTGCACTTACATTATGAAATATATAGCATAAACATTCTGGCATGAAACGAACATTAGCTGCTTCACCCCAGATGAGAAGATACAAGCCCATGTACAGTATCTTTCTCTGCTGATTTTCTTGCTGGCCTTGAGGGAGGCTATATGAAAAAAACGTGAATTTAATTTAATTTATGATAGGTTGCTTCTCAGGGCCTGAATTATAAGCCAGAAATGAAGAACACTAAAGAAAAACTAGACACTGTTACTCACCGTAAACTATGTTTTCGTCCTAAAAACTTGCACCATGTTTTGTAGTTTTTAAACAGCTTGTTCATAACTGCATCAATAGCTCTTTCGTCAAGCTGCATCAGGCAAAAGGATTTAACCACAGCAAAACACAAATGACATATCAATTGAAAGTCACATGAAGAGAACAATTTGACAAGGAACAAGATTATTAATTAAATTGACTCGAAAAGGTTCAATTGCTCAAATGATTGGCAGTAGCTAATGCTATATGCATGGAAGTGTCATTCTACCCACATATCATTTCAACTCTAAACAATGCATTCAAAATATGAAACATTTAATATGCACTCACATGGTCATACCTTAGATGCAGCAACCCGCCACAGTTAAATAATATTAGGATGGTTGCAACATTCAACAAGTAACATCAGAAGCTAAAATAAAAGGTTAGTGCATGCCTTGTTTAGAGGTTCAGGCTTTGGATTCAGCCTTATATGATTGTTCGCAAGTAGTAAAATCAGATGCTCCCTCTGGTTCCTGATGTTGTCTCTCTACATTTGCAAATATACATAAACACAAAGTAATCTGAAAAGTAAATGTTTTTTATTTGGCCTTTAGTCTGCTATAAAATAACGAAGGAACAAAATGCTTGCCTGGAAGCCAAACATGGCCCTTAACCAATCAAGAAGGTCTAGATCACCAGCTTTTTGCCTGTGCTGCTCAAATCCTGTAGGCCAGCTCAAACCGCGAGTGTTCCAAAGGGCTGCCACTGCAGCTTTGACCTGTTGAGAGATGTAAGCTTTCTTAATATTATGTTAAATTAGAAAGAGAAACGATTCAAGGGTTAACAAAATTTGACCGAATGGCTTACCTCTTCAAGCTGCATAATGGACTGCGAAGCCCCAGCAGAGTCCAGGGGAAGAATATTATATGGTGCATAGATTTCCTTCTTTTCTTGAACATCTCTAGCTGCAGCAATGATCTGCTCATAATGGAGTCGTTGCAAATACTTCAAATCCCTCGGTTAATTATAAATGTGGCGAAGATGAAGTCAATGCATCAAGATGAGAAATGGCGCGACAACCTAGGATGGACAGATAAGAAATGAAACAAACCTCAGGAGCAACTTCTTCTACTTTCTCTGTTTTGTTGACCGCACATAACACTTCAAAAAGAACTCCTGCTGTTTGGTATGCCTTGCCAAGTTGAGCTCTGTGAAGAAATTAGAGTAGCAGGTACAATCAGCACAAAACCATAAATTGCTGTAAATAAACTTCAAATCAAACATTATATAACTAAATATCGAAGAAATTCCCAACCAAATAGTATAGTTACCTGTCAGCCTGTTCCCCCTGGTCAAGTGCTCTAACGTAGTGCTCATAGTACTGCTGGTAAAAGCTCTCAATTTCCCGTGCATCAGTCTTCTTAACTCGAGAGGCAAGACTGGACGCATTGTCCTGAGTGAAATTGATTCCTCTTTAAGTTTTTCTAGTTCTTAATTGAAATTTGTTTTATCTTTTGGAAATTATTACTAACGAGTTCGGGCTTTGGGTACTGTCACACATAAGAACCATTGCCATTGCTACAAAGAAAGAGAACATAACGGCGTTCTTTTTTTTTTTTAACTCTGAATATAACGGGCGTGTTTGTGTGTATGGATTATCTATTAGTGGTTTAACCACAAATTTTCAACAAGGGGGCGAATTTTAACTAAAAAATAAGAATTAAAGATAAAAAAAATAAGCTTTTGAAAGGAGTAAAATAAATAAAATTATCTTACAAAAGATTATCACACAATACGATTATAATTAGTTGCAATTCGTGCAATTCATTACGCTTTGATATACATTATTGTTTTCTCTAATAAACACTGCAATTATGTTAATTGAAACTCTCTCAACCAATCATGTCTCAAATGCATCAAAACTTTCTCTAGGTATGGCGCATCTGATTATCACTCTCTTGGACGTCACCTTTCAAACACATTTCAACGCCTAATGGCTAAAACACCGGTGATGACCACCAACTTTCTCTCTTTACTCACTCGTCTAAAGTCATGCATATAGTTCCCAATTACCATATTACAAGTAAAAAAAAAATTAAATCACTAATTATTGCAAATTGGAAAAAAACAAATAATCATTTAAAAAATTATATTACATTAAATTAAACAAAATCAACGTAACCACTCCAATCTTTTTAGCAAAGACGTCTTGAACTGTCTTAAACCTCTACCAGTAGAGCCGGGATCTAACCTATGTGCCTTCTCAAACGCATAGAACCGACCTAAAAACCACCACAACTCTATTAAAACCAGAAATTAATTAAGCTTTAAGTTAATTAAGGTCACATAATTACACATACAGAGATAGGCAACGCGAGGACGCTCATGTTCGATCTCATTAGCGATTCGGAGAATGGGAGCGATGGAGCCGAGAGAGGAAGGGACGACTTCATTGTCGAAGACCTCGGTGGAGAAGGTGGTGGTGGCGGCGCTGCGTGACGGCCGCCGTGTAAGGACCTGTTGGCCCTCTAGAGTTGACATTGTTGATCAACTGAGCAAAATCAATGCCAAGGTCGATCGCGAGCTTGCTATTGCTCTCTCCTCGACGCTTCGGCTTCTTTTACGTTTGTGGGTGAGATCCTTATCCAGGTTACATATCTTCTTCGCTAATCTACCTTTTTACGTGAAATTATAATGATGAATATAGCCTGATGATATAACTTGTTTGAAAAAGAAATTAAGACGTACGTGTGAAAAATACAGCATTAGCTAATTTATGAATCAATTAATGTTTTGCTATTTGTAGAGATTTCCTTTTTTTTTTTCTCGCCAACCAAACACGAAACAGTTTTTACATGCAGAAAAGAAGCTAGAAGTCTAGATTACCGAGAAAATGCAGGAAAATACAGACAAACAATTACAATATAGAACAATAACTTTCTCGCAGATTCTCAGCAACCAAGCAGATAAAGAGATGGAAACCAAAAAAAAAAAACAAGCAAACAACGCATGATTAAAACATCAAAAACAAAAGAAATGAGAAAATAATTAAAAGTTAATGATAAGAGATTATGGAACCTGCTTGTGATGGAATAAGCGATTCAGATGTTCATCGGATGAATGGACAGAAAATATCAGTTATTAGCATGGATATGAAGGAGTTAACAATGGCGAAGAGAGACGGGAGAGGGAAAGGAGGAAAAATGAGGTGAAATGAATGAGGAGAGTGTGCGAGATTGTTTTTGTGAGTCTCTAGAGAGAGAGAGAGAGTGTGTCTGAGACAGTCTGTTTGGCAACAGAGATGACACGCGCGGAGGAGACTGGAGGGAGAAACAGAGAGGGAAGGGAATAACTGAATCGGAGAGTGCGGTTAGCAGAGGGAAGGTGACACGTGGCATGCAGGAGAAGGTGATGACGTGGAAATTGAAAGGAGGTGAAGAGACAAGCGGAGAAATAGAGCGGTGTTTACGGACTAGAAGAACGTCATTTTGAAAGGGTCTTTGTTCTATAAATGATTGGAGCTCCATTTTTTCCTCTTTTCCCCCTTTTTTTCTACTTTCTCTCTTATTTTTTTTATTTTTTCATTTTAAATTTTTTATTTCGAAAAATATATATTACAGATTTGAGGCTTATGTTTTCTCGAGTTCGTCGAAATTTTCTAATATTCATTTTTTTTGGCATATTTCTCATATTCAAATTTTTAACATTAGCTAGTTCAGTAAATGAGATGTAAATATATTCAAACTCACCTCTTTTATAAAACATGGTTTGGGCTCTTATTCATGGGTATAATAAAAACTTAATTATGCATATTGTCAATTAAAATACCGACTTTTATAAATATGGCCTCATCTTTTCAAATTTTAAAAATGGAAATACGCTTAAATGTTTTTTGCGAATGCCACGAATTTGAAACTCAATCTCGGAAATGCTAGCATCAATATGATAATACCGAATTTTTACCTTTTTAAAAATAAAAAAAAAATATGATAATACCGAATTTCTTTCCTTCATTTTCTGACTTTTTTCTTTGTCCTCATTTCTCTCTCTTCTTAGTTTCTCTCACACTCTCGCTCTGTCTCTTCCTTTGTTCACCTCTCTCTATCTACTTTCTTCATTTGTAGCTCTCTTTCTCTCCCTCCTCGTCTCTCTTGTCTTCTCTCTTTTTTTTGTCATTGTGCTTGACCGCTAGATGCCTACTCTATTGCCGCTCTCCTCAACACTCTCCTTCGCTTAAAGAGAAGCGAAGCAGGATGTCTGATATGTCCTCGATCTGCGGCTCGCATCTCTCCTTTCAATCTCTCTCTCACACACACACTCTATTTCAATCTATGTTCATGTCTTCTCTCTCTTTAATGAATCTGGAGGCGACAAACAACGACGGTGACAAATGGCGACCTGTCTTGTTCCTCTCTTCTCTCTCTTCGATGCAATCTAAAGACATACGAACGATGACAGGGACTTCATGATGATAGAGTGAGGCTTCCTTCGACTAGCCCATCACGACGTTGAGCGGCTGTGTGAGGTGCTAAAGGGTCAGGAGGCAGCAGCTAGGGTTGCAAAACCCTAGTCGTTGCCCTGTTGTGTTCAAAATAATTGTTTTGTCCCTATAGTGTTGCAGAATTATACAAATAATCCTAAAAAATTTTCATAAAAGTCCTTAAAATTTGTTGCTTGTCCGTGGATGCTTTTGTGAGGCATTAAAGAAATGCAAGTTTTAAAGAAATGAAAAATAACACCTTCGAACACGTTTGTACACATGAAATTGATGTTGCGAATACCTTTGTACTCCTAAAACTCATGTTGTGTACGCCTTCGTAGACCTTTGCACACTTCTGTACATCCTATTAAATAAATTAGCTTAATTTAAAACCGTCAACCGAAAATTCATTAAATCAAATTTCTTATAAAAAAAATTGTGATCTCCCTTTTGAACACTTATGTACACCGTTGTAGACCTTCTGAAAAAAATCAAATATTTTTAATAGTATTTAAAAAAACTCGATTTTTGTTGAAAGTCATTTTTTCAAAAAAAAATCAATTTCTCAAGAAAATGGCATTTTTAAGATGTGTTTATTTTTTTTGGTATTTTAATAGTTGAAAACTTGAGCAGCCATTTGTAAGATTCAGTATTTATTTTTGTTATAAACTTGTTATTTCCCTATAATAAGATCATCATTGAATCGGACTCCGAATTGGCTTGTTATTACGTGAATAATCCAATAGAATGGAGAGGCAATCAACAATCCATTGTGTGGTCTATTTGGGGGTTGATTAATCAAGGAAGAGATATTTTCGTTAATCATATAATCAGATTTCCCATCTCATTAATTGGCTGGCAAATAGAAGTCTATACACCTCCATTTCTTCACAGGAGCATAGTTTACTTGATTTACCTGAGCTTTGTTGAGTTTGGTTTTGATGTTGATGACAACAAAACATCCTTGAAAGATGAAAATGTGTGAGAATGTGGTTTGAAGGATGCCTTACGCATGTAGACATGGAGTTACGCACGTAAAGAGCTTAGGTTTGAATTTGGTGTTTCTCAAGTTTGGAGTAAAGTGACATCTAAGTGCTTTAAGCCTAGTTCTAAGCATTTAGAACTAGTGCTGAAAAGTTGCAGTTCTAAAATATGGCATCTAAGTGCTTTAAGCCCCAGGTCTAAGCACTTAGAACTGGTGCTGAAAAGCTCTAAACACTTAGAACAAACTTCTAAGCACGTAGACGAGCACTTGAAGACAAAACAATCCATTATGACACTTATCGGGATTTGAATTTGAATGTTTTTGGTCAGATGACGTCAGTAAAATTCAAGGTGCAATCTTAAAAATTCGTCTACGCACTTAGAGCTTCTAGTCTAAGCACTTAGAATGTCAGGATTTCAATCTAAGTGCTGAGAGTATCATGTCTAAGCACTTAAACTGTGATCTAAGCACATAAAAGAAAGCTCTAACCACTGAGAAGAGGTTACAAAAGTGGTGCAATGTTCTCAAGGTGACCTCTAAGCACGTAGAGGAAATCTTAAGCACGTAAATTGGATCTAAGCATGCAAATTGGATGATGTCAGCATTGTACAACATTTGGATTTATTCACAACTGCTATATTATTGATTCCAATGGCCACAAACTCGAAGAAGGCTACAAAAGGACATCTCCAACATCAGAAGAGGTTAGAGAAACCTTGGACAAACTTTGTTATCTTAATTTCTCTCTAGATCTCTCATTCTACATTTATACCCATTTGAAATATCTTACTTGCAATCACATTTGGGTTTGGGTTGAACTTTAAATTTTTGTTTTGGGAACACATATTGTAACAATCAAAGTATTTGGTTGAGGGTTGTATATGTTTTCTTGTTGAGCCTTAGAAAACAAAGGCTTAAGGTTTTCCTTGTTTTGTTTACTAGAAAAAAAAGAGGTTGTAACAGTTTCCTAGTTGAGCCCGCAAAAACTAAAGAGTGTAGCAGTTTTCTTGTTGAGCCTGCAAAAATAAGAGGTGTAATGGTTTGCCTCCACCCGGAAGTGAGGAGATATGGATTGAAATTCTCTAGATAAAGGAGTGGACGTAGGTCAATGAGGACCAAATCACTATAAATCGAATTTGTTTTCTCCTCTTTTACTCTCTTTACTTTAATTTATATTTATCATATTGTGTGTGAATGGGTTGTTTTATTACTTTCACATTTGACTTTGATTTTGGATTGAAAAGAAACTTTGTTGTTTGCTTTGATTTGCAAAAGATTTTCAACAAAGCCTTAAAAACTTTGAAACTCCAATTCACCCCCTCTTGGAGTGTCATTCTTGGGACCAATAATTGGTATCAGAGCTTGTACTCTTGATAAAAATTTTGGCTTAACATCCAAAGAGTTAATGATTCCAAAAATTACATACATATATGATATCTCTAGATATTAAGGTTTGGCTATTAATAGAGCTCATTTCTTTGATGGTAGTGATTACACATTTTGGAAAACAAAGATGATGGTGTTCCTCAAATATGAGAGCATGGATATTTGCAAGTAGTGGATGATGGCTCATTGGTGCCAACAAAGCTAGTAGATGGAAGAAAAGTGGAGAAGCTAAAACAAGAATGGAATGACAATGACAAGAGGCTCATCTCCTACAATTACAAAGCAATGCATGTTCTCTATTGCTCTTTGAGAAAATTTCAATTCAACAAAATCCAACTATGTGAAACGGCTCAAGAGATTTGGAAAATCTTGGAGATTGCATATGAGAGAACTAGACAAGTCAAGGAAAACAAGATCTCAATTCTTGTTCATATGTATGAGTTGTTCAAAATAGAGAAAGAAGAAACCATTTAAGAAATGTTTGATCATTTCAATGACATCATAAATGGTCTCAAAGCTCTTGGAAAATCATATACTCATTTCCAAGCTTGTGAGAAAAATCTTGAGATCTTTTCCAAAGTCTTGGGCTCCTATAAAGAATGATATTCAAGGAGCCAAATAGTTGTCATCTCTTCCATCGTAGGAGTTGCTTAGATCCTTACTCACCCACGAAATGAGCATGGAAGAGGAAGAAGATAAAGGCAAAAAGAACAAGAACAAGAAGAAAAAGAAGAAAGACTTAGGTATAGCATTCAAGGCATCCTCAAAATACGTTGAAAGCTCAAGTGAAGATGAGGATGAAGAGGAAGATTTTGAAGATGTGAAATATCTCACAAGGAAGATCCAAAAATTCCTAAGAAAAGAAAGAGATGCAAGGAAGGCAAGTAAGAGGAAGAATAAACTCATTTGCTATGAATGTCATGAACCAGGTCATGTCAAACCGGATTGCCCATACTTGAAGAAACATGTCAAAAGGAGAAAAGGAAGATTTCTTAAAGATGATGATACAAGCTCAAGTGATGATGACAACAATGATATTGGAGGAATGTGTTTGACGACAATCAAAGACAAAGAGAGAAAAGCAAATGTGGAAACCCATTATTGACACTTTGCTAAAATTTAATTTCCTTTGTATATATGATTACTTGTTGATTGATTGATGAATTTTTATGCTTTCTGAAATTGATTGCATATCACATGTTGTTAAATGGTATTTACTTCAAGTGGTTGCTTGTATTGGATTTTTTTTATATTCAAAAGGGGATGTCACGACCCAAAATCGGGTCGAGACTGGCATACGAGGTGAACCGTCTATGGGATCACATCCCATCCCGCACAAGCCTCAAAGATAAAAACATACTACCCGAATTATTTAATTATCAAAACATTTATTTATCAAAAGAGAATGAGATATAAAATAAGTTTATATGAAATCAAATATACATATATCTAAATAGATATATCAAAATAATATCAGTATAAACATATCAAAAGTCAAAGTGGCAATCTCATAACCCAACAACATACCGGTACGGAGCTCTAACAATACAAAAGAAGAGCCACAAAAAGGGCATTACTAACCAATGAACGTCCCACTGGTAATCAAAATACGGAACAATTGCCGAAGCCAAAATCTGTGAATCTGAGATACATGAATCAACATAGACAGAAAATAAAGGGGGTCAAGGCCCAGTGAGGAATAACATTCCAGACCGCCTCATACGTGCCTCACAAAGACTATTTTGAAAACAGTTAAACAATATCACATGCAATAGAGGTGGACAAATATATATATATATATACACACACACACACACGCTATATATAGTAGTGTTCGAAAATCATTTTTCAAAACGTTCGCAAACAAAGCAAACAACAGGAATGAAAACATATCGAATATAGTTTTGGAGTTAAAACATAAATCGTGAATATATGACCATATAAAATATGTGCATCTGGCATTATAACATATGTGATGTGGACTCCGCCACTAATCACTAACACATCATGTTTTGGATCAAAACACATGGCTACCGACATCCCTGGTAGTTGGGATTTCTCAAAGCATTGGTATATCAAAGGCTACTACTACCCGTAGCATGGGTGCCCCATATTAGAAAACCAAATCATATTATACTATTACATAGTATAAAATCATAGCATGCGATTAACATCAAAATTCGCAAGAAGATAAATAATACATATATATTAGTTTCAAAACACAATACTGATTATTAAACACATAATCAGTTTACTCATTATTTAATCATTAGATTAGTCCATATTCAAAATAGCATGTCCAGTATAACAAAAATAATAATAGTTTCGAGACATAGCCTATGTGTTTGAACCTACTATTCACTCACCTGAAAATCCAAGCTCAATCGTCAGTCAAGACACACTTGTCGGTAGCTGATCTCGCTAACAGGAACAAGAAATTGAACAAACAAATACATATCAATAGATATATCATAGACAAATTGAAATGCGATACTGTGACGATATCAAATGCTATACAATGCAAATTCAAACTCGGACCCTCAAAAGATCCCCAAAAATCTATTTCGAATGATATTCTATTATTCTTAATCCAAAATTCAAAATCTACGTAAAATTACAGTTTTGTCCCCAACTAATGTAAAATTACATTTTTATCCCCAAGACTTGGCAGATTCTGACTTAGTCCCTAAACTTTTCAAAATTTATAAATCAATCCTCAAAGTATTTTAAAATTACAAGTTAATTCTCAACTTTTTTAAAATTACAAATTTAGCCTAAACTTTCTTAAAATTATAAATATAGATTTCTAATTTTCAAAATTACAAATCTAACCCAACTTGTAAAATATCAAGTTCAGTCCCTAAACAAAATTCCAGAACTTTCACAATTTCAATTTTGGTCCTTTTCATTTAAAACAACATCAAAGTGTCCTAAGTAAATTAAACCCGAAATCTCCATTATTTTACCAATCAAAAACATCATCCTTCTTCCTCATTAAACCCATAAATCATTGGAACCATTTCTAGAAATTCAAAACAAATCAAAACAATCCACAAAGTTGGATTCAACAATCCATTTGAACAACCCAATCATCCAACTCATCCTTTTCAACCTATACACATATTTACCATCTCTAATCTATCAAATTCCAACCAAAATAAACAAAAAATTGCCCAGAAATCAAGCCAAACCGAAGCCATAGTCATGAAACAAAACCAATGACAACATAAGCTATATCTTAACAAAATAAAGAAAGAAATGAAATGAAAAGAGAAGGTATGCTCTTACCTTGGTTTGATGAAGCAAACGGAGGAGAGGCAAAGAGAACTAAAGAATATGTTCAGAAGTGTTGAAATATATAAAAAAGAGAAGAAAAAGAATAAATATGGGTGGTGGAAATCGAGTGCAAAAACTGAAGAAAAGCATAAATGGGAGGTGGTTGGGCGGTGTGTCTTGAAATCACAGCAGAGGAAAAACAGAGTCGTTCTGGCTAAATTGATGCACAATGCGACATAGACGACACACGGAGCATGCAAACGATAACTGCATTTGATCGAAACGACATGTCGTTTGGGGCGACATTCAGCACAGCCAGGCACATATGATAGATGCAATGCGCGAACGACAGCCTCCCAAAGCCCAAATGACACGTCGCCTGATCTACTGACCTAGACGACATGCCGTTCAACCTTTCTTACCATCTAATTTTATTTTTGATTTTTAATAAATTTTCACCTAATTAATCAACTCTAAACACTTCAAAAATTCATTAATCACCCAATAACATTTAAAACACAATTTTTAATTTTTCAACAATAAAAATTATTTTCCAAATTAATTAGAAACTAAACAAATTAAATTCCAAACATACTGGATATTACTAGGGAGATATTGTTTTCTTGCATATTTTGAAACAAAAAAGAGGAAATTTTACTTCTAAAATGATTTCTTTGAAAAATACATTTGCTTAGGGGGGGCTATTTTTTATTTAATGATTTTTATTACCTTTCTCTGAAAAGGGGGGAGTATGACATATTTTTTTTATGAGCATATTTTTGCATATTCTTTTTGATGATTTAAAAAAAAAAAGGGAGAATGGTGCATGAATTTGTTTAGTTGTTTTTAAAATGTTGTATAAATCTTATTTTGAACATCATACATATTATTTTGTTGGACTAACCAAGTGATAAGGAGTGAAATTCTTGATCAAATTGTTTGTTATTATTGAATAGATGATCAAATTCATGTATGTTTTGTCATCATCAAAAAGGGGGAGATTGTTGAGTTTGGTTTTGATGATGATGACAACAAAACATCCATGAAAGATGAAAATGTTCGAGGATGTGGTTTGAATGATGTCTTACGCATGTAGATGTGGAGTTACGCACATAAATAGCTTAGACTTGAATTTGGTGTTTCTCATGTGTTGGAGTAAAGTGGTGTCTAAGCACTTTAAGCCCAGCTCTAAGCACTTAGAACTAGTGTTGAAAAGTTACAGTTCTGAAAAATGGCATCTAAGTGCTTTAAGCTCTTAGAATTAGTGCTAAAAAGCTCTAAGCACTTAGAACTAGTGCTGAAAAGCTCTAAGCACTTAGAACAAACTTCTAAATACATAATGGGCACTTGAAGACAAAACAATCTGTTATGACGCTCTTTGAGATTTGAATTTGAATGTCCTTGGTCAAAAAAGGTTAGCAAAATTCAAGGTGCAATCTTCGCACTTAGAATGTCAGGATTCCGATCTAAGCACTTAGAGTATTAGGTCGAAGTGCTTAAGCTTTGATCTAAGCATGTAAAAGAAAGCTCTAACCACTTAGAAATGGTTCCAGAAGTGGTGCAATGTTCTCAAGGTGACCTCTAAGCACATAGAGGAAATCTTAAGCACTTAAAATGGATCTAAGCACGTAAATTGGATGATGTCAGCATTGTACAACATTTGGATTTATTCACAACTGCTATATTATTGATTTCAATGGTCATAAACTCCAAGAAAGCTATAAAAGGATATCTCCAACATCATAAGAGGTTAGAGAAACCTTGGAAAAAATTTGTTATCTTAATTTATCTCTAGATCTCTCATGCTACATTTATACCCATTTGAGCTATCTTACTTGCAATCACATTTGGTTTTGGGGTGAGCTTTAAATTTGTATTTTGGGAACACATCTTGTAACAATCAAAGTATTTAATTGAGGGTTGTATAGATTTTCTTGTTGAGCCTTAGAAAACAAGGGTTTGAGGTTTTTCTTGTTTTGTTTCCTAGAAAAAAAAAAGAGAGGTTATAACAGTTTCCTAATTGAGCCTACAAAAACTAAAGAGTGTAATGGTTTCCTTTTTGAACCCACAAAAATAAGTGGTGTAACGGTTTTTCTGCACCCGAAAGTGAGGAGATGGTGGATTGGAATTCTCTAGAGGTTCTAGAGGAGTTGATGTAAGTCAAGGAGGACCAAACCACTATAAATCGGATTTTTTTCTCTTCTTTTACTCTCTTTACTTTGATTTACATTTATCATACTGTGTGAATTGGTTGTTTTATTACTACCGTATTTGACTTTGATTTTGGTTTGAAAAGAAACTTTGTTATTTACTTTGATTTGCAAAAGATATTCAACAAAGCCTTAAAAACTTTGAAACTCCAATTCACCCTCTCTTGGAGTGCCATTCTTGGGACCAACAAGCATTTTATTAACTTGTGTTGTGATTTGTCATGATGTTAGAACCATATGTAATCTTTTTTATTAATTAATAATATACATCTTCCTTCTAACTCTTTTCGAGGTCGACTTAGTTAATTGGCTATGGTTGGTGCCACTGCTGTACGGGGTCAACCTATTAAGTTGGTGCTCTAACGCGTTTGGCTTTTTCATTCAAAAAAATCCCCCCTTTTACTCTATTATCTCTTTTATTTTTCCTTTTTTTTTCATTTTTCAATTTCTTATAGTCTAGCAAAATTTTCTCATATTCAAATTTAACATCAACTAGTTGAATAATTGAGATTTAAATTTATTAAAATCATTTTATAAGAAGACGTTGTCAAATACTACTTGAAAAGCTTTCTTGCTACCACACTTGTTAGTTTGATAATTTTCCACTATATTTTGAAGTATCATGCATGAACGTCATGAGGTCCATACACATATGAAAAATACATAAACTAATATTTGGGTTTTTCAATTCATTGTTTTTCAATTTTTGGTTTGAGGGTGTTGGTGTAATTGGGGTTTTTTTTATTGGTATGGACGAATGATAAATCTGGGCTTTCAATTCTTGAGTTTTGTCAAACCTCTAGACATTTTTTTTTTTACATTTTCAACCCCACTACCACGTCATCGTCATTCTCCATAACCACCCATTCATTCTCCTCCGCTCCTTTCTCTATCTCTAAGTAGCAGCGGACCTACTAAGGGACCAGACCCCTACTGCCGTTCGAGGAGGGCCATGGTAGCCCTCCTCCGGCGAGGCTCCGCCAATGAGCCAACACCTGCTGTTAGGATTGAGTCTGAGGGGTTTTTTGGCCATTGATGAAGCTTGATGAAGGAGACGATTTCTTGCCTTCAAGGTCCTCCTGAAACGATAAGCGAAACGATGTCATTTCACCCTGTTTTTCTATGGTCTCATTAAAAAAAACGCACAAGTCCCCTCCCCCCATTTCCATTTTGTAGCTCAACAACCACTCACTCACTCCCACTCTTATTTTTCTCTTTCTCTTCGACCTGCTCCCACTCCTCTCTATACCGCCACACAACAACCTCCACACCGCCATCTTGCTGCCTACTCCTTCGTCGATAGCAGCCATCCCTCCCTAGTAAGCTGAGCCAATTGCCCTAATTTTTTAGAAAAAAGTTCAGTTTTAATTTTATTTAAGGTTAGGGTTGTTGAATAATTGGAAGATAAAATTGTGATTTAAATTAGGTTAATTATGGTGTAAGATTATTAAATTTTTGATTGGATGGAATTAACTTTTTTTGTATGGATTTGAATTACTTAGATGCTTTTAATTGCTAGGTTTGCATGATTTTGGTGGATTTAATTTTTTTATTATTTTTTTATTGATCTAGTCTACGGGGAGATTTTTTAAATATATATTTATAATCATACAACTCGTGTAGCCAGAAATCTAGCTAAACAAATTCGGCCTCCGCTTAGCCAGATTCTAGATCTGGCACTGTCTTTAAAGGCAATGATGTATCCTAAATTTATGTATTTAATCAAGAAAGAATGTATATATTTTCATCCTATAAATCATGCTTTTATGATGAAATTCATGTGATGTTTGTGATATTTGTAGGATGAACTAAATTAAAGAAAATGAGTGGGAAAAGGTGCAAAAGAGATTCAAGTGGAAAGGTCCCAAGTAAATATAAGAAAGCATGAAGAAAACAAAGAAAACAAGGAAGGAAGAGGTGTCTCGGCCGTGATGGTCGTGACAAGCAAAGAAAAATGGTGGATTCTGAACAGAAAAGTGTCACTGTCATGACCCAAAATCAGGCAGTGGTCGGCGTACGAGTTGAACCGTCTGTGGAAGCTCGACTCATCTCGCACAAGCATCAAAGATCAGACAACTACCCAAATTCATATCATTAGCCGACTTATTAATCATATCAAAACGTTATACATACATTAAGTTTTATAAAAATGATATCCCGAATATCAAAGCATAGTTAAAATATCAAATACTAAATAAGTAATTTAAATAAAACCGTTAAACAATATTTATCAGATACAAAGTCATAACTCACTACTCGGTGTAGAGCAACTAACATAACAGAAAACTTGGCCCGAATAATAGGGCACTCACTGCTGACAAGCACACCTCACTGAGTGCGAAAGATTGAACGACTACTATCAAGAATACTTTGAAATATGAAGAAAAAATAAACAAGAAAAAAAAGGGGTAAGAACCCAGTAAGGGATAACACTTCAAAGAGGCTCTGGACCTCACAAAAACCGTTTTGAAAACAGTTCAAAAACATCATATGCATATATAAGTATATTCACGTATACACACTATATAGAATAATAATATTTTCAAAAATCATTTCAAAATCCTTCGCAGACAAGACAAACAATAAACAGTCACCCGAATTGACTAAATCAATAAATTAAATAAAAATATTTAATCTCCAAATTCGAAAGAGTCAAAATATTTTCCAAAAAAATATGTTTATTTTCCAAAATATTTCAAAGAGGAATACTAAAAGTTTAATGAGACTAATGATCGTATACCTAGAGTCAACCGAAACTTGGTAGTAGCCATTCGGGCATGGTTTGACCACTTAGGCACTAAATATAGCCACTAAGGCACTATGTTATAGCCACTAAGGTAAGTATAAGGCACCTAGGCACAATGTATAGCCAATCAGGCAGATGATACAACATCGGTGCATCAAAATTACGGAACTTCATAGCTGGATGTCCCAAATCAAAATGTTTGCCAAAAATATTTTGAAATACATATTTAAAATATTCAAATGAATAGCATATTGAACAAACAATTTATTCGCCAAATCATACCAAATGTCCCGACAAAATATTTATCACCAAATTACCATTTGGTTCCAAAAGCAAATACTTAGTACAGAAACTTCAATTGTTTCAAAACAAAAATATTTATTTCAGAAAATATTTTTAAATCTAAAAAGAACATTTTCTACAAAGTATACATTGAAATCCATAACAAAAGGTTATTGCCGAAATTATAATAAATATTAAACATAATATTTATTTCAAAAACCATCAAGGTTTCCACAACAAATATTTTCACATAAGTCAAAATTTTAGGATTTTCTATCCTTTAATTATTCTAAATTTCATGTCAAGTCTAGACATAGCAAAAACAATATAATATAAAAGGCATGACTTATGTGTCTGAAACTGTCATCTACTCACTTGGACGCCGAGCAAATAATACAGAGCACGGTCCACCGGTGAATGAATGGTCTCCTCGGAAACCAAGCAAAGTTGGAATAGACATATCAAAGACAAATCAAACATGATATTGTAGTTGTACCGTAATACGTGTAAATACATATACAAACCCCAAACACTTAGACAAAGTCTAAAACCCTTTTTCGAACCAAAACCTAACATAATAAATCAAATATTACACATGGGTGTAAAATTTCACTTTGGTCCTCAAACTTTGAAAAATTATGAACCAGTCCCCAAAATATCACAACTTAATATTTTGGTCCCAACTTTCCAAAATAACATATTAATCCTCATAGAATCTCAAAAAATCTAAATTAATCCTCAAACATGTGTAAGATTATATTCTAGTCCCTAAAATATAAAATATCAATTTTGGTCCTCAAATGGCAAATTAGACAAATAGTCCTTAAATCTGATTCAACCGATAGAATCAAATCTAATCACCTACATTGGTCCTATTCAACATCACAAACTCAAATCCATAATTAGTTTCTCAAAAACAACTCAAAATTGTTCAAAATAAGCCAAACCTGAATTAAACCCTAACCTAACCAATAACTCATAAAATCTTGTGATTTCAAGCTAGATGTATGTTTATATAACCTCTAACAATCATAATATAACAACCCTAAGCATCCATTTCATTATAATCATCCAAAAATGCATGCCCATTTCAAATTCGGCCTAAATGAGAAATGTTAGATTCAAGAACAAAAATGAGTTAATAAGAGGAATTGAAAGTCGATCTTACCTAAAACGATGCCTAAACATTATGGGAAAACAATGGGAGAGTGAATTAGATAAGTTTGAGAGAGTTTTGAGTGAAAAAAGTGAGAAAACGGAGTGGGTCGGGGTGGGTATATGAAGCTATATAGGTCACTAGTTGATTACCCAAAGCTCGTAGTCGACTAATGAAGAACAAGCTTCACTTGTCTACTCACCAAACCATTAGTCGACCACTCAAACCATGGGTCAACTACTGAGGGTTAATTTCTCATAAATTGATTTCTTTTGCTTCTTCCATCCGACCCAATCGAATACGACCAAGATCAAAGGTCCTAACTCATTCCAAAACATCATTAAACATCCAAACATCATTCCAAACACATAATCAACATCTCAAACATCCAAAGGATAGAATAAAAATTTAAAAAATAAATCGGGGTTGGTCTAAATGCTATAGAAGCTAGGTCAGAAATAGATAGGGTATTACAGTCACGACCGTGACAGTCAAAGTGTCACGGTCACGACCCCTCTCATGGTCATGACAAAAGGAATTTGGCACCCCATTTTGGATAGAAAAGTGTCACGATCATGACACCCATTTTTTATGGTTGTGACACGTTAGAGCTAAAGAGATAGAATGTGACGAAAGAGGCCAAACTTGTGAGGACCAAGGCATATGCAAAGGGCACTTTTGGCATAATTTTATGTAGGGTTTTGGCACATGCATGGGGATATAAATACTCCTCATATTGGTTTAATAATATCAGTGGTCACAAAAGTTTTTGCATTGCTTAGGTTTGGTTACAAAAGAAAAAAAAGGCTACGCAATAGTCACTATTAATTTTTTTTTGCTTCAGAAGGTCACTTTGGCCCAAAACCTCGACAGATTGAACATAAAGTGCTACGTAAGCGTGCCACCTCTATTCTTATTGACACTTTTCTTGTCGACGTGACAATTAATGAAAGGTCTGGCCTGGCTTGACTCACCTATCAGATGACCCACATGTGTCCAGCATGTCCATTCTATCAAGTTTTCTTGGGAAAGTGACCTTCTTGAAGGTAAAACATATAGAGTGACCACTGATTGACAAATTCAACGACTCGTCTATGTCTAGCCTGACCAATCTGTCGAGTTTTGGGGGCAAAGAGACCTTCTTGAAGCAAAAAAAAAACAATAATGACCATTACGTAGCATTTTTTCTTTTGTGACCAAACTTGAGCAACGCAAAAACTTTTGTGACCACCGATATTATTAACCCCTTCATATTTTCCCTTTTAGGATTGTTGAACCAAGGGTGGTTAACATTTGGATCCCTTTGTGTTTTAATGATGAACAAAATTGAGCTTGATACTTGAGTGTTTTAGGATGGTTGTTCTACCCTAAATCGAGTAAACGAAGAACACAACTCGAGTTAACATTGCTATCCAGAAGAGCCAAAGTGTTGAAGAAATTCAAGTCGAGTTATATAAGATACAACTCGAGTTAATTAGTGGCTAGACAACTCGAGTTACACAATTGCCAACTCGAGTAAAAGGATCACCCAGAAGCTGTTGATCAATCTACAACTCGAGTAATAAAATGTATAACTCGAGTTAATCAAATACTAGGCAACTCAAGCTAAATAAAGGCTAACTCTAGTTAAATATCCTGGAGTAAATTTAACTCGAGTAAGATACTTGTATAACTTGAGTTAGAGCTCGGAGGCAAAAAGACAAACATACAAGGTTCAAATGTCAAGGTTCCAACGATCAGAAAAAATGGCTAACTCGAGTAAGTCATTATATAACTCGAGTTACATGCTTTAAGATCTATTTTCTTCAAATGGATAACTCGAGTAATGCAAATATATAACTCGAGTTAAATGTTACATCAGAGCATTAAATAAAGGGCGACTCTTTCTCACAACGGATACATTCAATTCTCCAATGGCCATATCGACTTGGAAAGCTATAAATACACTTAAGACATATCAAAGAATTAGTTCTTAACCATTGTTAAACATCTTACAACAACATCAAGCTTTCTTGTGATCAATCGTGCAAATCATTCATACACTTCTCAAGAGGGTTTACACTTGCAAATTCATTGTTGCTTAAGAGTGTTCATTATTAAGTTCGTTCTTCCTTATTGAGAAAATCATTGTATTTGACAGAGGAAAAGTTTTCTTGTTTATCTAGAAAACAAATGTTTTATTATTAGTGGTTTAATCTTGCACCTTTGAAGTAAGAGTTTATATTGGTTTAATCTTGCACCTTTGAAGCAAGAGTTTGTAGAGGTTTAATCTTGCACCCTTTGAAGTAAGATCTATAGTGAATTCAAATTCTCAAAGGGAAGCTTAAGGAGTGGATGTAGGCTAAGAGTGTTGAACCATTATACATCGCAGATTTGATTTCTCTATCCCTTCTCTCTTTATATTTATTGTTCGTGTGAATTGGATAAATTTTTCTTACTTTGTTTTGCTTATCTTGAATATTTTGATTATTGCAAAAATATTTTTAAAAAAGTTTTAAAAGTAAAAAATCCAATTCACCCCCTCTTGGATTGTCATTTCGGGTCAACAATTGGTATCAGAGCTAATGCTCATATTTTTTTTAAGGTTTAACAACCGAAGACAAAAAGATCCAACTGGCATCCATGTATGATGTTTCTAGATATGAGGGTTTACCTATTAATCGAGATCCTTTCTTTGATTGTAGTAACTACTTGTATTGGAAGACAAAGATGATGGTGTTCTTGAAGTCGAAAAGCATGGATGTTTGGGAAATTATTGATGAAGGTCCATTTGTTCCAACCAATTGATGGTAGAAAAGTTGAAAAGCCAAGGGAAGAATGGAATGATGCCAAAAAGAAGCTTGTATCTTTCAATCACAAGGCCATCCACATCCTCTTTTGTGCACTTAGTAGAGACTAATTCAACAAAGTGCAACAATGCCAAAATGCTCATGAAATTTGGCACACATTTGAAGTTACCTATGAAGGAACTAATCAAGTCAATGAGAACAAGGTCTCCCTCCTAGTTCATAAATATGAATTATTCAAAATAGAGGAAGGAGAATCCATTCAAGCAATGTTTGACTGCTTCAACGATATCATCAATGGTCTCAAAGTTCTTGAAAAATCTTATACACATTCCGAGCTTGTGAGAAAAATTTTGAGGTCTCTTCCAAAGTCTTGGGCTCCCATCAAGAATGCTATTTAAGAAGCCAAAGACTTGTCATGCCTACCATTAGAGGAATTGATTGGATCCTTACTCACCCATGAAATGAGTATGGAAGAAGAAAAAGAAGAAGATGATGATGATGAGGGCAAGAAGAAGAAGAA
>CAODLS014386075.1:0-16870 GCA_948243855.1 Flueggea neowawraea | reverse complement strand
ATGGCAAGAGCTGCTGCTTTAACTGCATCGCAATTGGCAACATATGATGAAACCAAGCGGGTCAAGTTCTAAGCATGCTCTTTTTCACTTTGAATGTAATTCCACAGTTTCCAAACATATCATTTTTATTTGATTGCATAGAGAGCACAATTTATGTCTTCAACTTTGCTTTGCTCTTTTATTGATGCTGCTTTAGTGTCCCAATGGTACAGGTTATGACTAGATGGATGCAATTGGAGGAAGGATTTTATCTCCATCTAATGTATGGTATTAATTATAAATGAGGATTTTAAGTTAATGAATGACATATTAGCTCTCTCTTTTTTCTTTTCTTTTGATAGTTATGTTAATCTAAATGGGTTCATTTTTATTCTATGAAGCTCAAGTACTGTTGCAGGCATAGTGAGCACTCTTATAACTGCACCTATGGACATGATTAAAACACGTCTTATGCTGCAGCGAGAATCTAAAACAATGAGAAGATACAAAAATGGATTGCATTGTGCTTATTTGGTACGACCTGTTTTTACTTTTTCATCATGAACCCTCCTTGGCTGATGATATTTTGTGATATTAGTTTATCATTTTGAATTGTGACTTTGTAAACTTATGGCACATTGAATGTTTTCCCTACGAATTGACTATCAACCATTCTTCTTATTTTTTTTCACTAGAAGTGTTGACCTGATGTGTTTTGAAGCTTAATGATTTCATTAAGTTGCTTCAATGAATTGGCCTAATAAATTGATTGGCTGATGTTTGTGTTTCAGGTGATGCGTACAGAAGGACCTAGGGGACTTTATAAGGGGTGAGTTCTATCAATGGCTCTGCCCCTTAATTTAGTTACATGCCATGCAATAGATTTTTAAGATTTTTCACTACTTGTTTTAAGCTACATGCTGGGTGCTGCCCAATTGTTTAGCTTGCTCTATTTTGGGGTTTTGGTTTTGAGTGTTGAGTGCTTGAAGTAAACTATGAGCACTAATTGCATATAATATATTTGAGATAGAACACACTGAGCAGTGATGTTTTTTTGTCAATTTTGGAAGTTTGTTTCTTATTATTACTTTTTAAACTGCCTCTATACTTAATTCGGAGTGTTGACATATTGTACATTTTGCAGGGGTTTTGCAATTTTTGCACGATTGGGTCCT
Organism: Flueggea neowawraea; assembly: GCA_948243855.1. Lineage (NCBI taxonomy): Eukaryota > Viridiplantae > Streptophyta > Magnoliopsida > Malpighiales > Phyllanthaceae > Flueggea > Flueggea neowawraea. The sequence continues at coordinate 15,716 of CAODLS014386075.1, read as the reverse complement.
CAAACTACGATCACGTTCATTCTATGTGAGAAGCTACGCAAGCTTGCTGGATTACATGCAATATAGGTGTGGCATCCTCAATGAAGAAGTCCAACCCACTAGTGGCAGGCATTTTCTTTGAAAGATGCTGAAGAATAATCAGGCAATTTGAGCTAGTTCTAATATTTAATCATTTTATTTTTAGCCAATCATATACCATTCCAATTTGGAACCTGAAGTTCGTTCTGGTTATGGGATTTATAATTCTTTTGCTTGATATCCCTTTTTTTTAACCTGGAAATTGCAGATTGTATTGTTGTGAATTTCTCGTCTTTGTTGTCATAATTGAATCATTAAAGAGAATGAAGAATTAGCTGTTTTGTCCTCTGAGGTGTGAACCGTCTCGGCCATTTTCAATTTTGGTGGTTCTAAGAAAAATATTGCGTGATTATCTTGAATTTAGTGCTAATTTTAGAGTTTATCTTTAAAGCTAGAAAATCATTAAGATCATCCAAGAAACAAAATGACGCTGATGCTTCTTATATAAATTTGGTTATGTGGCAACTGGCAAGAGGGCATAATCTATGCGGGTTACTATGTAAACTCCGACAGGACCAATTTAAGAGCCACTGCTGTTTCTTGGTGAAATTCCTTGACCTATTCTCTCTTGATTGAATGATTAGGTACAACTAATTTCCATTTGACTTCCATTCAGTTTCTTCAAGGATGCTCTAGAAATATGTGACGCCAGTTGCCCATATCATATCATAAAACTTCGATTACAATTAATATCCATTCTAAAATTCTATCATTATGATTGGTTCAGTTTCTCGTTCTTGTCCTAATTCAAGTTTCAAGCATTGCTTTTGCTTCTATCCTCTTCCGAGACCCACCACTAGTCTGACCCGGTTTTGTTCTGCACTAAATCTCAACAGATCCTTGTGACTAAAGAAAGCAGTGCTTAAATGCTTCTTTATGCCACGCTGGTTCTGATTCGACAACTAGATATATAAATGAGGCCCTTTCCAACTCGTTGGAGTTTGACTGGACGACAGGCCCCATTTCTTCGATGTCACCATTGCCCTCTTTGCAGCCACTAATAATAATATATATTTAACGAATGGGTTTCCATTAAATTTCATAGTAATTATCTTTGCGGCCGAAGAAGTGGTCAACTCCAACTAATCAAAATAGAGGCACTGGAGCAAACCCAAGTCACCATCAAACTCGGTTACAGCTATTTGACCTTGTACATAGTCCAACGTGGGAGGCAAACTTAAAGAACATATTAATTGGTTAGCTGAGTATTCCTTAATGATCAATATGGCAATTAAACTACCAGTAAACTGTTGATTGACTAAAATGATTAACAGATTTTATCTATCGAAATACAGGTTCAAATTTAAGAGAAAAATACTTATTAAAAAAGAAAAACTATTAAATTCTAATTTCTAAAGTGAATGATCACTTTATATAAATTATATTATTTTGCAATTTAGACAGTTCAAAATTAAGGTGGTCGACCAAGATGTTAAGAATAGAATAGGGGTTATTATCTGCCAAAAGGTCTCCGTCCAAAAAAACACAAACACAAAGAAACCCTTTGTAGTCGGCCTTTTTTTTGTTTTGTTTGATCAAGGTAGTTGCCCTTTTTGATCAATCCAGACAGAGGAAGCATAAAGCTGGGCAGATTAGGTTTGATGAGTCCCAAAGGAGAAAGCTCTTTTTGGGATGTTCACCACAGAACAGATTCAGAAATAAATGGGGAAGGAAACGAAGCGGTGCCGTTTTGGTATGCGCAGTGGGTTTAACCGCACACGTGAGGCATCGGGGTATGCAAGTGGCAAATAGCAACAGTTACGTGCTTGGGTGGAATGAGGGCTTGGGGGGACAGTCTGGCGCAGCTATTTTTGCGCCTCCCCTTTCACGCCTAACTACAATTGTACCCTTCTTCCTGTGCATTTACGCTGATGCCCTTCTGCTCCGTTATTGCCCATGTCTGCGCCAAATAACGGGTTCCGTACGCTTTCTGCTGAAAATGATGACTTTTTTGTTTCCGTGTACTCTTACTCTCACTGCTTTACCTATTAATCTCTAACAATCATTTAAATTAACTTAGCTTTTGGACACATTTTCGATCAATTTTACTATTTCGATTAATTAATCAATCAATGCAATTTTTAATCCTGTTCGAATATAGTTTTTTCAAGAAAAATCAACCTCCAACTAAAATTTTATCATGCAAATTCAATTAGGTTAGCCTACTTTTGGAAAACAAATTGCATAGAGGCATTTTTGAAAATAAAACGACATATAAGCGTGTTTTCATACAATAAAAAAGAAATAGAATGTATCATATAGTTTTTCCAAAAATTGGAGTCCCTTTAACTGAGGAGCCTCGAGCCATTGCCAGCTTAGCATAATAACAAAGCCAGCACTAGCAAGACAATGAGTTTATTGATATCTCATTATTTACGAACATATATAATTCTGTAAATTTCGAATCATTATCTATAATTACATATCTTAGACTCGTTTTTGTTGAGAACCCAATTATTTTCTGCACTGTAAAAGTTTCATCTTTAACGGGAGACTTAATTCGTTGAATGATTAGTTGTTTGGTTGAACAAAACTGAATATTGAACATCGATAACATGTGACTATAAAAGAATATTCACAAATAATCTTCATGTCCCAATGGGAATCAAGATTGTCCCTGCTTTCGGTGACAATAAGGGCTACTTAAAGCTTGACAAAATAATCGAGCTGAATAAGAACAAAATCTTTGGAAGCTAAACATCAAATGACTCGCAAAACATCTCCACTTATTAACACCTTCACGAACAAAACAGATTTTTTGGTCATTAACACCAGAAAAAAAAAACAAATGTAAATAAGGGAAAGAAAATACTATAAAAATGCGGGGAACACATGGGGGATGTCGGCGACTTTTGTCCTGTGGGAATACATAAACAGAGGCACGTGTTTGTCACGTTTAAAATAATATTTTTAATTTATTTTGTATTTTAATTAATATTAAAATTAGAATGATGTGTTGTTTCGTAATTTATTAAATTAATATTTTATTATTAAATTTTAATAATAAATCTCTATATATACGGAATTACTATTCTTTCTTCTCTATTCTTTTTAAATGACAATAGAATGTTAATAAATTAGATAAAATGTGGCAAATAATAAAGAAAATTTGAATTTAGTATAATAATGCAGAGAGGCAAATAAAGAGTATTGGTAGAGATGCTCACACTGTTAACTCTTTCTTTCTTTATTTCTTATTATTGAAATGAAATGAAAAGAAAAGAAAAATGCTTGCACTGCAAAATCACTCCATCCTCCTCCCCATTTCCGCCACCCCCCACCTAAGTGTGCTGTCGCTTCCTATTTTTAATTAACATTTATTTACTTACCTTTTGTTCTCATTATTGAAAGCAAATAAAAAACAAAATGTCCTTTTTTGGTGTATTGGATATGTGACTTAGAAACTAAACAGGTTAATTGATTTAACTAAATAAGTTATAAAAATATTTATTACGCTAGAGTTAATTTCACCACTAGCAAGTTGAGAATTCAATCTCTAATAAAAACGAATAAAATGAATTGTAAAACAAGATATTATTGCAGTAAAAGTATTATATAATAATACTAACTTATCTCCCTTCTCCAATGATAAGTGTGTTCTCTGCAACATATTATCTGAAACTATTGATCATATTTTCTTTGTGTGTCCTTTTTCCCTTGATGTGAGGCAGTCGTTACTTGGTAAATGCAGGATAAATAGAGCTGCTTAGCATTGGAGAAGGGAGATAAGTTGGCTTACCAGAAAAACCAGAGGAAAATCAAAGTGTAGCAAGGTTAGAAGGCTTCTTCTTACAGCAGCAATTTACTGGATTTGGCATGAAAGGAATGGAGTTATTTTCAAACAGCAACCTCCATCAAAGGATCGGACTATCAATCACGTTGTTGGAAGTATTCGCATGAGTATGTTTTAGTGCAGTAAATGATTGTTTTTTGTGTGTATTTATTGTTACTTTTTTAGTATTGTGAGATATGACTTCTTTTAGGTAAGTGTGTATAGTTTGAGGAGTGCCACATAATGTATATACATGATATTGCTTCGAAACATCTTGAATTTTTCTATCTCTTTATCTAGATGTGAGTCAGAGTTCGGTAGAGAGATTTGAGATATTCTTTTGAGCAATACAATTCTAGTCTTACCAAAAAAAAGACACGTCTAATTTATTCTTATGCTAGGCATGATCAATGTGCAATATGTTAATTGAATAAATACAAATCAAAATAGTAGGCGAAGTACACAAAATCAATATAATTAAATAAATTATCCCCCTTTAACTTGTTTTTGACATAAAAATGTGATAAGAGTATCGGGAAGCATGAATTGGGTGCTCTTATCCGGAATAGGAGAAACAATTTGGTAATGCCCAAAAAGGGTTTTGTGGTGGGGAGTGATTGGTTGTTGTTAAAAATTCAAAAACGAGGGAGTGGGAAAACGGAGGATTTTGACATGAACACACAAGTGGGAAATCAGTTCATTGGTGACATTTGAAAGCTGGATCAAATTACGGAAGACTTGTCGTTTTCACCGGAACATAATTCCATCCTCACCCAAACACCCGCATTTTTAATTGTCGTCGTGGTTTCAAACATTCATCTTGTGACAATAACCATGCATTGGAGCGGCACAGATTTCCTTTTGATTACGTCCTCAAAATTCAAACTCCCTACATTCCCAAAATTTTTAGGGCTTGTTTAGAGAGTAGAGTATACAATATATTTATAAATTTTGTAATAAATGATAATAAATGAATGATAAAGAAAGTATAAACATGACACTTTTTTATAAAATTAGTTTTACAAAATATATTATATTTTCTAAAAAATATACTATATGCTATGATTGTTAAACGAATTCTTAATAGATTTTGTTAAACACAATTATGGTGGAATGACAAGAGCTCGCTTGCAAGAATTTTATCTATTTCAAATTTGAATTAGTCAAATTAATTCTTAAATTAATTGCAAGTGGAATTCAATATTGATCTTGTGTAAAAAAAAAGGGAGACAAAGAACTAATCGTATACCAAAAACTAAAGAAATAAATAAGAGTGACTTAACTTATCAAAAAGAGGAATGATTTAGTAAATAAAATGAATTTGTTTAAATCTTGGGTTTGTTGTATATAATGTCGAGGTATTTATTAGAGATAAATAGAATAAATTTAATAGATTATAAAATAAAAAAATAGAAAAATTTTGTCGTTTATGTATATGTAAATTTAAAAACTCTTTTGAAAAGAATAATATTTAACATTTTATGTATTTAATATATTATTAAAAAATATATTTTTTTTCTATTCTTTTATTATATAATTATTATAAAAATTATACAAAATATATAAAATACTACTCCTAAACAAACCTAACCAATCACTCCTAAAAAAAACAACCCTATTAGATTGTGAAGGGAATCAAAACCTAAGAATAAACTAAATATGCGAAATTAATTTAGAGCAGATAATTTGTAGTTTTACAGATTCCAATGACTAATCATGAGAGAATCTTTTTGGGATAAACAGTGGATGAGTGGAGTCATGTGTAGCCCCCACTGAAGACGCAAATCCGATCCACATATACTCTCACTTTCCCCATTACCCCCCTTTCTCCTCTGATTTTCCCTTTCCGGCTCTCACTCTCACACTACAAACGGAAGGTCCAATGTGTCATTTCACCCTCGGCTTCCTAAATGTACAACCCCTCGCTTCAGCTCACTACTGTACAAAGTACACCGCCACGTGCATAACGCCGAAACAGCTGTAATGCCACTGCCGTAAATTACGCAAACATCAAGGTCAATTCGTATGTATTTAATTATAATAATAATATTTTCTATCAAAGATCCAACTTTGCCATCCTGAAATCCCCCAATTTCCAAGCGACGACTCCACGAAACAAAACTTTCAAAAAAAAAAAAACGCACACAAAAAACTGACCCGAACAACATCGAGAATCTAGAGAGAGAAAAACGCCTGCGAATTGTAGAGAGAGAAAGAGAGAAGAGAGAGGGGCACAAAGTGCTTGTGTGTCTGTGGCGTAGGCATTAATGGCGGAGAGTAAAAAGGAGAAGACTTCGAGCGAAGAGAGCGTGAAGTTGTTTGTAGGTCAAGTACCTAAGAACATGACGGAAGCTCAGCTTCTGGCAATGTTTAAAGAGTTCGCTTTGGTGGACGAGGTCAACATCATCAAAGACAAGACCACGCGCGCCTCCAGAGGTACACATTCAACCCAATCTCATTTTTCGTTTCCACTGCTTATTTGATTCGCTTGATTTGCACCGTTTTCTTTGATATTTACATCCTCCACCACCGTCTTGTAACCCTAATTGCCTTCTCTGGTGCGTGTTTACAGGATGTTGTTTTGTTATGTGTCCTTCGAGGGAAGAAGCTGACAAGGCGGTCAATGCGTGTCACAATAAGAAAACATTGCCAGGGGTTAGTTCTTTTGCATTGTAGATGAATGCATTTTTTAGTTGGATTTTCATTTATTTATTGCTAACAACTAGTTATCAAGTAGTTTAACGGTGGCTGTTTCTGGTAATTGCTAAATGTAGATAATTTTCAAGTATGACTTCTTGTGGCAATTTCTTAATGTAGTTGCTTGTGATCTTTCAAGCATTTAATTTTTTGTGATGCTGGTAACACATTAAACTTTCAATTATTAGCTTCTGGAAATAAATATCTAAGTTATATGTGCACATGACAATGTCATTTTAGAATCTGCGGAATTAGTAAGTTTTACTTTGTATTGGATTAAACAAAATGAACTTCCAGAATTTCCGGAATTTCTCTTTGCTTGAAATGTAACAAATTGATTCTATTAGAAGTCTGTGCCATTGTTGCTAGCATAGAACTAGGGAAGCTGTGACAGAAAATTTTAAAAGAAGTTCTGTACAGGAATGGGGCTTGATAAATTAAAACTTTAAGTATGCTTTTTAAAGTAACTTTGCACTTTGCTGATACAGTTTTCAGAGTGAATTATGAAGCAACATGCACTTTTGGATCTCACATATTCCATGCTAAATTTTTTTACTTTGCGAAGTTTTCTGATAGTCTTTTTTCAGAGGATTTTGCAGGACTTAAAATCCTTACAATTAGATAATCGATTTGCTTTTATTAGTTTCCTAGGATCAACACTATTTTTGCATAGTTGATTCTCTTATTGTTATTACTGCGAGTACCTTTGATTGGCATTACCCCTCTAATTCAAATGTGTTCTTTTTGTTCAATTCAGGCATCTAGTCCGTTGCAAGTGAAGTATGCAGATGGCGAGTTGGAAAGACTAGGTGTAACATAATTTCTTAACTACTCGTGTAGTTGTTGTCAAGTTGATTGCCATGAATTTTTTATTTTCTTATTCCTTTACTGCTGCTGTGTACTAATTGTTGCATTTTGAGTAATTTCATGCTAATTTCTTATGTTGCAATACAGAACACAAGCTCTTTGTTGGAATGCTTCCGAAGGATGTTTCTGAAGCTGAGGTGTCTGATTTATTCTCTAAATTTGGAACAATAAAGGATTTACAGATTCTAAGAGGTTCTCAGCAGACAAGCAAAGGTATGATGACCCTGATTTCCTTTCTTTCCCTTTTTTGCCATTCTTTTCTAGCTGCAATTTCTAAGTTTTGTTGATGCCAATTAAATGTTGGTAGGTTGTGCTTTTTTGAAGTATGAGACTAAAGAACAAGCCTTTGCTGCTCTGGAGGCCATTAATGGAAAACATAAAATGGAGGTATGTGCATCTGATGTGCAAAGTGAAAATAAAGAATTCTTCTTAACTGGTTGTTGTGCTTTATTGTTTTGCATCTTTGGACTTGTCAAAAGGTGTTAATCTTCGAATCCCATCAATGTAGCATGATAGTTTTGATTAGATGAGAACCGAATTTCTGGCAGGAGTATAATGACTCTTCAATGTGGTTATAATTCATTTAGTTATTTTATCTATTGAGTTTTTGCATTTACACATATATCACTTTTTAGTCTGTATGAACTGATTTTTGTGAATTTTTTTTTCTGATTTTTACATTTCTCTTACTAGGGTTCAAGTGTTCCTTTGGTTGTCAAATGGGCAGATACTGAAAAGGAAAGGCAAGCTCGTAGGGCCCAGAAAGCTCAATCTCAGGCTTCAAATTTGCCTAGTAGTGATTCACAATATCCATCACTATTTGGAGCATTGCCAATGGGATATGTACACCCTTATAATGGATATGGATATCAGGTGATTTGGTTGTCTGGAAAATGTTTGGATCCCCTATTTTTACTTTAAGTTTTTCTCTTTGCTAACTTTCCTTTGCTATTTACTTTATTTAATTACATATTTTTTCTATCACCAAAGGAGTTCGGAATATAGCCATCATCCTGTTATTACTTGTAGGCTCCTGGATCTTATGGACTCATGCCATATCACTTGCCACCTATGCAAAATCAACCTTTCCATGGCATGATTCCTCCAGTAAATCAAGGTAATGCATTGCGTGGTGGCATCAGACCTGACCTGGGCCCCAGTATGGCCCATAGAAATTATGGATTGCCTCCTGCAAGTTACGTGGGTTCTGCTTATCCAGCAGTACCAGGACTTCAGTATCCCATGACATATCCTGGAGGAATGATGAGTCACCAACCTTTGAGTGGTTCATCCAGTTCACCCAACTCTGTAGGAAATAGTAGTCCTGCAACACCTTCAGGCGTCAGTACAAGTTCTGGGGGTCAGGTCGAAGGTTTGCTTCTGTGTTATTATCCAGCAATATCTTTCCTCATCCATGCCATAATGGTATTTTGCTAACTATATCCTGTTCTTGAAACGTAGGTCCTCCTGGTGCTAATCTATTTATATATCACATACCTCAAGAATTTGGTGATCAAGAGCTTGCCAATGCTTTTCAACAATTTGGCAAGGTCTTGAGCGCTAAGGTCTTTGTTGATAAAGCAACTAGTGTTAGCAAATGTTTCGGTACAAAAATTTTCAAGGTTCCTTCTGAATTTGGCTTTATATCATTGACTTTTATGCTCTAAAGGCCTTTATTCTTTTTCAGGATTTGTTAGCTATGACTCACCTGCAGCTGCTCAAGCGGCCATTACTATGATGAATGGATTTCAATTAGGTGGTAAGAAATTGAAGGTTCAGCTTAAGAGAGACAATAAACAAAGTAAACCTTACTGATCAGAAGATGATTCATGGAAGCAAGCAGAATTCTGTGACATGTGGAAGCACGCAACCTGGATATTCAGGATTGACTGCAAAGCAGTTTGGGGTGGATGGATGATCTGTGGGTTATTGCTTATATGCATTGCTCCATCCTTGTAATTGCTTCACGGGATAAAGTTCCCAAAATTGTAATTCATGGTGCATTCTGCACTGACACAATTTGTAATTGATATATCATGGAAGTTCATTTAGAGATTAATTAATTGATTGATTTTTCCTGCTGCATCTCTTTATTTCTTATAATGTTGTAGAAACATCTATAAAAACTAAGAAAAAATTGGAATAATTGAGAACTAATTGGTGCATCTTAATGTCTTTGTCGTGTTCATTTATTTCCGTCGTATTAAATGTATTTCACCACTGGTGAAATGAATCATTTAGATTTAGAGTTGGCTTTCTTGATTGCTTCACGTGAATTATATTTAACTCCAATGTTATTATTTAAATTTCTATGATGATACAGTTGGAACTTAGGAGCCATCAGAAGTATTCACAAATAGAGCTTCTCCTTGTTGCTTGCACTGAAGAAGTCTCCTTGTTCACCTAATATTCAGGTATTTTGCTAATGTAAGTTTACTTGTTCTGAATTTTGTGGGGATTTGTTATTCATAGCCAACATTTTATTGTAGCCAGGAATCAAGTCATGATTTTTATTTTTTGATTAAGTCATGATTGATGTTACGGATCCATGGCCTTTATAAGTACGAGGTTATCCTTTCCTAGGACTTGTTCTGTGTCGATGTTTCTCTTTTGTTTTTTCCTTTTTCTTTCTTTTCTTTGCAAAAAAAGGTTCCTTTTTCTTTCCTGCTGCTCGTGTGGGGAGACATTTGGCTTTACATCTAGAGTGTTTGAATGAGCGGTGTGTAACTTTAGTGTTCATTTTGTAGATTCGGGTCATTATACATCCAAAACAAACCACAAGTTTAGAAATTCTGATCCTTTTTCATCCTTTACTTTCACAGATCTGATATTATGCCATTGCTGGATTGCAGAGATTGGAATGGCGAAGATTCGAGTGTCAATGAAGCTATTAATATTTTTCAGCTGAAGACACTTTCAGGGTGCGAGGGCTTTCCTTGCCAAAGTTTGCAACAGCTACCTACTCCAGGTTTGGTCATTTATGTTTATGTTCTTTTTTTTTTTCAATTATTTTCTATTTTCTTGCTCATATCAGTAATAGAATACGTTTCTTATAGTTCCCATGTTGGGGATCTTATTTATTTATGATGTTCGACGTTAAAACCATTTCTGCATTATGTTAAAATGATTGTATGATATTTTGCCTGTTAGGTTGTCGAATTGCTGTATTTCGATCGGTTCGGTTGTTACTCACTGAACTTGTTTAATCTCTCCTCATTTACTGAGAAAAAAATGATTTGATATTTGGTTCGGAGAAGGTGACTACGGGGTCTTTCCAAGCACAAAATTTCCAGTGAAGTTAGGTAATTGAAGTGTTTCTTTTCCCTTTTAAGTTAACGCATTATTGCTATCTTTGCAAAATGCATATTCTCTTATATCAGAGCATCTCCAATGCATTCTTTAAAATTTATTTATTTTTTTATTTTTAAAAAATCAATACATTAAATAAAGCTCTAACACACTCTGTATATTTTATATTTAAATTAGAGAGTGGTTTTAACTTTCCAAATTTAAATAGTTAAATTCATTCTCTAACTTTCATATTATTAATGAAGTTCAAATTTTTATGATATTTTTACCATTTTTTTATTTATTATTTATTTTTTTTATTATTTTTATTCTACTTCTAAAAAAACATTTCATTTTAAAAAATACCATTAAAAATAATTTTTATTTTCACTCTTTATATTAAAAAATACTTTTTATTTATAAAAAATATATATTAAAAAATAAAAAGCAGTATTTGGAGATACTTTTCTATTTTTTCAAAATGCATATTCTCTTATATTCTGAATAGAGAAATACTATTCTACTCAAAAAGTGACGTATAGAGAATACTGTAAAGTTTAAATGGCATTTCTTATCTTTCAAATACCCAGGAGTTGGTTTAGTCCATCTATCGACTCCTGTGTGCAAGGGACAGAAACAGCATGCTTCTTATCTAAAACCCGTGCCTTTTTCCATTGTTCCAGGAAATTCCAGGCCTCCTGCCTGCTGGTAAAAGCTGGTCGGCAAGAGTTTCGCCATAATACATTATTTCTGTTGGACATAATACATTAATATCTTCAAAATATATTATATATAAAATATTTTTTTCTAATTTTTTAAAAAATTAGTTTTCATTTTAAAATTATATGAACTATTAATTATATTTTTATTTTTCATATGTAATAAAAAAAAATATTTCTTCTTTAGTTTTTCTCATATTATTAATTTAAATTTAATAATAATAAAGGTATTATTTTAATTTAATATTATTATTATTATTATAGAGTTTGATCCAAGGGTTTTATAGATATTTACAGTGTAATTTTTTGAAAAATATAATTATCAACCAAATACAGAATATTAAACTTTCTGTAAAATTATTTTTTCAACCAAATACAATTAATATATACTTTTTAAAAAGTAATTTATGGATAAATTGTCGAGAAATTGGACCAAGTAAATCTTAAATTATGAAGGATGAATGCTGGATTCGATTTACGTAAGATGATTATTGTAACTTATGCAAATAATTGGGCAAGCAAAGCATGTTACGTAAAAGATGAGAGCATCAAAATTTGCCATATAGACAAGGTTTTGATCTGGATAGACGGCACAGTTGATCTAACACGTGGTCGTTTTCAATGGTTTTCTGTAATTAAAGGTTTAATTAAGATTGGTGGAGTCCGTGTAAGATGAATGCCGTGTGCAGTAGGGCTAGTTTGATAATAATACCACTCAACAGTTCCCCCACTTGGCGATGATAAGGACTTGGTGCCCACAAAGTCTAGCTTCAAGATTTTTGGTTTACCCTTTTTTAGGGCTTGCCCACATGGATGGAGGTCTGGGCATAGCTTTGAATCACCATGTTTATGTTGTTTATTCTTTTTATTATTTCTGTGTTTTTCTTTGAAAACTTGAGGTTATCTTTGTTGAGATTCACGCTTCACCACGTTTCTTTTGTGCCATTTGTGTTATATTAAACTAAATCAGCTTCTTCGTCACCGATTATATTGACTCGACGTCATTTTCTGTTTGTACAAATAATGACAGTCGTAAATTCAAATAGTTGATCAAAACAAATATCTGAGTCTCAAATCTTGAATTCTATTCAGAATTAATTGGAATTTGTTGAATTGCAAAGCATTTGTTTCTATCTCTTCAAAATTTAGGCACTCAAAAAGTCTTGGGGTTGGCTATTATGTTATAGGCCGACCTTGTTTGCTTTGAAGCCACTTCTTTAAAATGGAATAAATTATACTCTTAAGTCATAAGCAAGCTTATTAAATTAACATCCAAATTAAACCCTTTTAATGAATGTAAAAATTTTAAGCAGCTTGTAAATAAAACACATGATTAATAGGAATTACTAGGTGGATTAAATCAGGTGCCTTGGCCCTATAGGCTGAGTCAGTGCTGGATTTGAGCCCAGCCGAGCAGAATTTTAGAGTTTTCAAACTCAGTTTGACTATTCTAAAATCTTTCGAGCTCGAGCTTAAACTCGAACTCAAAATCTTGTTTAAACTCGGCTCGTCACAAGACTCGCAAGCTCACGAGTTTTTTCAGCTATGCTTAACAAATACTTAAATAAATTCGTAGACGAAATTTGATAATTCAGCTTTGGAAACAACTTTAAAAAGAATATAATCAAATTTAGGTTAGTTCAATAAAATCATATTGAGTATGTAATTAAACTAAGAACTATTAGAAGTTTCAATTTGTTTCACAAGTTCAATCTAATATTATATCATCTTATGCAAGCATACTTTTACTTTTATAAACACGGTCAATTAGTGTACGTTGAAACTTTTATTGATGTGACCCAAATATTAACTATTATTCTAAATATAAATATATTTTTTATAATTTAGTTTAACAAACACACACATATATATATATACACACACATGTATATATATAGACGAGCCTACAAACGAGCTTGTTCACGAGTCTACAAACGAGCTTATTCGCGAGCTTTTGAGCAGAGTTTTTGGGTGTTAAAGTTCGGCTCGTTTATTAAAACGAGCTTAAAATTGTGTCCAAACCTGACTCATTTATTATCGAGTTAATCTGTGAACGAATTTTTATCAAGCCGAACTCCAAACCGCTCACGAACATTTCAGCTCATTTACACTCCTAAGGCTGACACATGGTCTTGCTTCTAGATGCATTAAATATTGTTTCTAGAAGCCTGACTTGGTCAATCTAAGAACGCTAAATATAAACCAATACTGGACCATTACCATTCATATGTATTAATTCCTTCTAGAAGATTAGGCACATGGTTGTGTCATTTCCAACCGTTTTCCCTTATGGTTTCTTTTCACTTTTGTCTTGATTTAATATTTATCTAAACTTTGTCCTCCATATTCTATATGATGAGGCCGACACAGGAAGAAAAGACCCCTCACATCAAATTGTCAAATTAGACAAAACCCAACTCTTACGTCCTTTTTCCTGTATATATAAATAAGTATTGAGTCATCAATGGTAAAATCTTCTCACCAAAGTTTCCAAAAAAAAAAAAAGAGGAAGAAAGGAAGTATCGAAACTGAATTCTTGTTTCCCTTTCAAAGAAATGGACACAAGAAAGGTTGAAGAGGTGTCTTGCTTCTTTCTAGTTGAAGCCACTGGTGATTCTGAGGTCAAGGATGATACTGATCCCAATATGCTTGTCATTGATCTTGATGATGATGATGCAGAATCTTGCAGTTGTGATGTGTCAGAGTACCATTCTTGCGTTAGTGATCTTGATGGTTGTGAAGTAGTTGAAGAACCAACTTTCGTAAATAATTTTCTTGTTGTGGAAGAAGATAAAGAAAAGGAGGCAGAAGAAGTTCATGTGTATCAGAAATGGAATAGTTCAAAAGGGCATACTGGGTTAGGATTGAATCAGAAATCATGTGCCTCTGTAGAATCAACTGATGAATCCATGAATGAGATGGAGAAGAGCAGGCTGTTTTGGGAAGCTTGCTTGGCATCCTAGTTGGTTAGCCCCTTCTTTCTTTTCCTCTATTTTCTTCTCATTCCTTCTTTTTTTCATATATATTAATATCAATTGTATTGTTCTTGGCATTGCTCCTTGTCAGTGGTTTTGCTCTGTTCTTTTGTGAGTGAGAGATGGAGGTTTGATTTAATCTATTTGAAGGTGGGAAAGTTTAGTTCTTCGGTTGATGTATAGCTAACAATTGTACAGATTACAGATGACAAATACATTCTGTAATTGATGAAATGTGCAGCAAGCACTTGATTATGTCTAATTGTTATTTTTTTTACATGTTAATTGAGTTTTCTAAAAGATGCTTAATAAATTAGTTCGACTAAAATGTTCCAACTTTTAAAAGAACAGTTTGGGAAGAGAGATGAGTGAAGAACAGGACACAGTGGGAGGAAGCTCTGTTATTCCCAGAAGCATTATTGCATCGGGTAATAGGAATTGATTCAGTTGGACTAATGGTCGAAAAAACACTTCAAATTGTGAAGATTCTTTATAGAAGCATTATTGTCTTCGCGTGAGTAAGATACAAGACATACAACTAAGCGGTGCCGGTGGTTGAAACTTGAATGTGCTGGGATCAGATTCTACCATCCCCATATATATATTGTATATACGGGAACATAAATGTCGTCAGTACGTTCATCGGACCAGGCACCGGAGTCCGGAGTTGTCCAAAACACACACCAACACAAGCACAATTCAATTCCAGATATTTTGACCTGGCTGCAAGTTTGAAACAGAGAAATAAGTTTCTGTCAAGTGTCACCCTTGTTTTACCAACAAAAGACACGCGTACAAGAAGCTTGAATTCCGATTAAAGCTATGCAAATAATTAAACATCAGAGGCTTTCATTCTCCTGTTTGACATTGACTAGTGGACATGAAATTAGACTTGAAAAACATGATTCGTTCAAGTCTAAAAGATTTCAAGGTTAGAAAGTCCACACTAACGAAAATGAAAAGGAGGCAAATTGTTCAGCTTCTAGCTGAATCCTGCTGATGACAAGTTCAGCCCAAAGCTGAACCATCATTCTCTACAAATCCTGACAATGACAACTTCCGAAACCTGAGATCAAAAGCTCAGATGGTGAACGCAGCAGTGTTAATTTACAGATGAAACCACAACTCTAGAGGAAATAAAGGATCTGCAAACAAAGAATTCTCAATTTGAAGATGCAGTCAAACAGCTTCACATGATCGTTGAGAAGGCAATATGGACTCAGCTAAGGAATCGATCATCTTGCTTTCACATTCTGATGGGTTTCTTTTCTCAATCTGCTGTCTAGCAGCTGTCAAGCCCGAGTCCTCTTCATCCGTTGT
>CAODLS014384696.1:0-11380 GCA_948243855.1 Flueggea neowawraea | reverse complement strand
AATGAATGAAAAATAGAACAACAATATGAAAACCATGTTCATTAGAATCCCACCTCATAGCCTTAAAAATTCTAGAAGTGAAACCTTATGAATTATCCTAGAATCAACAAAGTATTTATCCATTAATCATCCAGTAAAATTCACTGGAACAATAGGACGAGTATCACCATAACACTTTAAACTAGTTACAAGCGCAAACTCTTCTATCCCAAATTTTAACCTCTCACTAAAAATATTAAACCACATTTGTTCATGATTGTCACATTCAATCTCCCTCAACACCAATGAATGAAGCAACTAAGGTTGACCAACTATGACGTTCATATCCAAAAAAATCCAAAACATGTTCCTTTAAACAAAGAAATCTGATCTTCATTTAAATACTGCTTTTATCATTGCTAGAGTATCAGGCTGCAAATTCAAGTGCACCTTAGCAGCAAAAGGTTCGTGAGGATTGACTAAAAATTTCGTGCCCTGCGAATAATAAAAAATTGGGTCAAGACACTTACAGAGTACAACTCGAGTACATATCAGAAAATAAAAATATTGTGTACATAAAAATTCATACAGAGTACAACTGGAGTACATATTAGAAAACAAAATATAGACTGTTGCTACAAAACAAG
Source organism: Flueggea neowawraea (assembly GCA_948243855.1). NCBI lineage: Eukaryota > Viridiplantae > Streptophyta > Magnoliopsida > Malpighiales > Phyllanthaceae > Flueggea > Flueggea neowawraea. The sequence goes on along the minus strand of CAODLS014384696.1, from coordinate 10,754 downwards.
CGAGAAAAACAAATAATCAAATAATACAATTGCTTCAGAGAATAAGTAGAGTACAAAACGAGTACTATCAGAGGTCAAACTTCAAACTATCGCCACAAAACATGTTGGTGATCGTGATCTTGTGTCTCTTTACAGATTCAACTTTCTTGCTCCTAATTGCAACACACTTGATGCTCTTTCCTTTAGAAGCAAATTCAACACGCTTACCCGCCAATGTAACTAAAACACAAACAGGAAATGATGAAAAAATAGAGAGAAAATAACAAATCAAAGCATTTTGAAACCCTAATTAAAGAGAAGAACAAACCTTACAGACTTGTAAACGATGAAAAAATAGAGAAAGAAGAAATCAATCACACTCGTTAGCAAAACAACGAAATCGAAACACAAATCACAAAGACAAATAGTGAAACAAAGATGAGAAAACCAGAGGAAGAATGAAGAACGACGAGAAAAGAGTAAATGAACAGTCGCAAAAAGGGAAAAGTAAAATGTAACTGCCAAACCAATTAAATATATATATGTGTGGTATTATAGAAATGATTAATAAAATTATTTTAAAATAATTACCTATTAACAACGTGTTGTATTATTGAAAAGTCAAAAAGAAAAAAATATACCAAGTGTAATTTCCTCAATTTTTTTCACACACTGTATACTATTTTATTGGAATTTAATAAGAATATTAAAAAATTATTGGCTATTTATTTGGAAAATTACTAAGGGTATTTCTTTGGACAATTAAGAGTATTTTTATGTTAATTAAGATTATTTTTGACAATATACTTTCGGTTTTTCTACATCCGTACTTTTTAATATAGTATAAATTTGGTTAAGGAAGTTGATGATGATACTGTAGCATTTTATACCATATGGTTTATATGTACTTAGTTAACCTAAATGACATCTAAAGTACTTAAATGCTTCTTGACTCGGAGGCATTTTTATTTATATCAAAATTAATTTCTTTCAATCCATCTTTATATTTTCATTTAGCATATCTTATCATTTTTTCTTATGTCATGTGATTATTTATGTTATAATTTTATAAAATATATTTCTCTTTTTTATTTCCAACATAAAATATATTTCTGTACAATTTCCCTTTTTTAATGTATTTAACTGGTAGTTACTGAGAAATTATTGTACAATTTGCCCTTTTAATTGCAGGTGCCCAAACTGATGTATGCTACGGAATGATTGGCAACAATCTTCCATGAAAACAAGAAGTGGTTGATCTCTACAAACAAAGCAGACCCGGACAAGAAATGGTTTTGGATGTGTTTTGAAGGCCTACAACTCAGTTTTGTTGTTGGATCAAAACAATTAGTATTATTATTATTATTTTAGTTATTTTTGAGGGATTTTAGGTTTTCCTAATGAAGAGTTGTATTTAAGCTAAATTTTTCTCTCTACTCCCTCATTCTTCATTCACGCATATTGAAGGACATCCGCCTCTCTCTCTGATATTTGGTGTTGTTCTTCTAACATGTGTAACTAAACACTTTTTCAGTTAAAGTATTTTGAAGTTCAATCCGTCAATGTTGTGAGACTTGTTTGAACTTTTATTCAATAATTCAAGTATTTATTCAGTTTCTGTTCTTGAGTTCTTTTATTATTATTTTGATTAATTAATTGACAATGGTCTGTTGGTTGATTGATTGAATTAATATACTTTTATTTAAGATTGATAGTGTATCACATTAATCCTAATCTAGGTAACAAATAACGTGAATTTATGTGGTTTGGACATTGTTCATTGTTATGGAATTGAATAATCTAGTTTAAATGAATCACGGTGTTTTCAGTTTAACTGGTTAGGATAGATGTCTCTTTAGTTCTTACTGCTGTCATAGATTAAACCTTGTCATGTCTAGTGGTTAGAAAAATAGTCTGCAGGGCGTCTCGGGGCTATCGAACAGGTAAGAAGAGATGGATTAATCGAGTGCGTCACCATTAACTTTAACTCTGTCTACTTGAATGCTTAATATTCATCTTTCGTGTATGTAATCAACTGATTGGATTGAACGGAGAAGTGTCTTAGCTGGGGTTTTATTATAATTGAATTTCTGTCATTTTATTATTGTTGTTTTATTCTCTGCTACAAACTTTAATTTCTGCTTGCTTTCAGTTTCGTTTCTCAACTATATTTTCAATAATCTCATTTTACTTTTTTTTGTTTTTGCGATTAAGCAAATTCCACTGGTCTCTGTAGATCGACCCTGCTCACTGCTTTACTCTATTTTTTAGTGTTCTCGAGCAAGTTAATTTTATTTTGGTGGGTTAACACCCTATTAGTAACTTCCGAGGAGACTACTGGCCGATTCTTGACCCGATTATTAGGTTTTTGAAGAACAATCAATCCCCATTATTGCTTACATTGTACCCGTATTTTAGTCACTAGGATAATCCTGGAGATATCCCTCTTTATTATGCTATTTTTACTGCTTCATCGCCTCGAGTCAATGATTCGTCGTACAATTACTAGAACTTGTTTGATGCAATGTTGGATACTGTCTACGCGGCGTTGGAGAAGACCGGTGGTGGTTCCTTGGAGGTCGTTGTCGGAGAGTGGGTGGCCGACGGCTGGAGGAGTTGACACTTCTGTTAAAAACGCAAGGACTTACAATAACAACTTGATTCAACATGTGAAGGGTGGGACTCCGAAGAAGCCAAGAAGGCCTATTGAGACTTACATCATTGCTATGTTTGATGAAAACATGAAAGATGGAGCAGAAGTTAAGAGGCATTTTGGACTATTTTCTCCAAATAAACAGCCTAAATACCAAGTCAATTTCAGTAGAAGTTTGATTTGTGGTACATGAGCGAGGTCATACATCAAATATAAGAATTTTTCATACTTAAATAAGAGATAGTTTATGTTATTGGTCCTCTCACAAATTAAAATTAAGAAAGAAAAAAAAACTGACTAGTGATGCCAGTATAATTAATATAAACAAAATATTCTTGTCCAACCACTACAAGAAAATGATCATTTGCGACGAACTTTTTGCGACGGAAAAATGACTTAGTGCACTTCTAATAACAGTGCCATAAGGGAATGAGGTTTAATATATGAGAGTACAAATTTCTGCTCTAATAATTTATTTAATAAGAAGTGATTGGTTCAGTTGCCATTTGTCTTGCATACTTATGAATGCGTGGCAATTGTGTGTATAAATTTAATAAAAGAAAGAAGAGAGTTAGTCTCTCTATACATACATCTCTCACATTTTCTCCAAAAAATACATGCTCTACACCCCTTTATAATGGAGTCATTCTAAAGTCTTCCTTGCATGTCTCTTTTTTTTTTTCTTTCTAATGAATCAATAAGTATTATTAATATAATCTACAGGGAGTGGATTAGACAAAACAGGAAAACCTCCAAATATATAGTGCTTTCGTCATACTATGCGACTACACCTACGCTAAGAGGAGAGAAAAACTTGCATATCCGAAACTACATCAAGTCCATCAAAATATAGTGTCCGAACATCGCTACAAATCCGCACCAGAATTTACATAGTTCATATCCATACAAGAAATGTAAGAGCAACATCTAGCAAAACACTTAAAGATAATATCCTCACTAGATGAAGGCTGAACCGAAGAGAAGATTAGCCGGTTTCGTGTTGTCTCTTGGGCTGTCGAAAGTAAATTTGGATCATATGTGCTCAAGTTTCGATTGTTAGACAATAATAATTTAATTCCAAGATGACAAGAGGTGATCCGATACCTTTTTTTATGATTATTTGGTGTGAAATAGTCACTTTATTGATATTGGAGCTGTCATGGTGTTGTTTTTTATTTGATTGAGTTGCATATTGTGTTCTCGATTAATTATATTCATGTTTTTTACTCCTATTTTCCTCCAATGGCACATGAATGCACCTATCTAGTTATTTTTATTAGGCCGGTTGTATCCCCGTTCCTAGCCCGGTAGCTGCGTTAGGAGTGGGGCCCACTTGCCCCGCGTCTAATTTTTTTTAAAATAATAAAATCTGATCGTTGGATCGTTTTGATCAAACGGTCAGATTTACTCCAACGGTAATATTATTGTTGGAGTACCGTTGGGGGCTGTAAAATTATCTTTTTGGTCCGTAACTGCTAGTTTTACCTATTTTTCTATAAATACCCCCTAAACACATTTTTTTCATTCATTTCTTCACTTCAAACACTCATTTCTCTCTCTCAACTCTTAAAATTTCTCTCCATACTCTCAAATTACTCCCACTCCAAATTTTTCCCCAAAATTATGGATCACAACAATGAAAATACTCAATCTTCCCAACAAAATAACCGATCAAATTTTGCCAACTATCAATATTCTCAAAATAATCCATCAAATTTTTCCTATTCCACCAATTATCAATTCAATCCCAACGCTTCATTTTCCCCATTTCCATATCAACCCACACTTTTCAATTTTGGTAATTTCCAAAATTTTACGTCAAATCCTTTTTTCACAAAATAATCCTTTTGATAATTTTTATTTTAATGTAATATTTTTATTTTAACGAATTATTTTTATTTGAATGAACCATTTTTATTTTAATGAATTTGGGGTAGAAAATATTAAATGAAGTAGTAGATAAAAGTTAGGGGATTAAAATAAAATTGTGATTAGTGAAAAGCTGAGTAGACGTCATGTGAGACTCTTAAAGTAATCCCTGGATTACGGATGAAAAAACTGAGGGGCTAAGAACTGAGAATTTTAATAAAATAACAATAAAAACGCTGAGCATGCGTCCCGCGAGACGACTTCAGAGACAGTGGGTTACGAGTAGCCTTACGACCCATTTGAACTGTTGGCATGCAATTTGGACTGAACAAAAAGATCACAGCCCGACCTACACGAACCTGCTTCAGATCCACTCCACATTCCGTTAAGATAATGGAGTAATTACGTACGCATATGAATGGCTACACATGTTAGAGCAAGTAGTAAACGGACGAAGTGCCGTTGCCGTGTTATACATGATAATGTATAATATTGTCAATTCAGAAGCAATAAAACATGTAATGTGCTCATGGCTAGTGCCAAAAAGATGTCATCCACACAATAGACGCGACAAGACCAGAACAATTAACGTAGCTGACTAGAAATTGAGCGACAAATTAAGAAGTCAGTCAAATCAAAACACAATTGAAGACTTTTCAAAATGGATTGTTTTAGTGTTCGAAATTAAAGACAAACCATTAAATGAATCATTTGTGTTTTTCAAAGATCTTTGTTCAGTTTGTAGAATTTTCCGTGGAGTAATTGACCCGGACATTGGAAATGTAAACCGAATTTTGCCTATAAAAAGGAGCACAAGTGCATTTCATAAATTGAATCTTGTATATCTCCAAAATTTATTCTTTCTCTTGTTTTCTTTTAGCATGGATAATTCCTTTTTTGCTGCAAAAACCAATTTCAACGTGGTTTCTGCGACGTTACTGTTTGGGTTGCTACTATCTTACCTAAACATAACAGGTAAATACACATATGTAGAGGTATATTGTGTTCACCATCATTAGTAGCTTACTCTTTTTTCATTTTCTTATTCAAAATCGAATTCTTCATCTCTTTTAAGTCTTTATTATTATTTTTTTTTATTTTAGCAATGACTATGATGTTATTCTTCATGATAATAGTATTCGCAAATGTAATAAAAATTAGTTAATCCCATGTCAAGGTCATTAATTGGATATTTTTGATATAGGTGTATCATGCACGAGGTGTAGCATTTTTCTACCATATGTTAATATGTACCAATTGATCTCAATGACATCTAGAGTACTACTTCTTCACTCCGAGAAACTTTTAATTATATGATCAAAAATTATTTAAAAAAATAATTAAATTTATTTTCTTGAAAATAAAAAAAATGTTGTAGCTTAGTTGGATATCTCAGTTGATAAACACATACATCTAAGACTAAGAGGTCTTAGATTCAAACCTCAAAGACATTCAGATTTTTTATGATTATTATGAGGATTTGTCAGATTTTTTATGATTATTGTGGGGATTGATCTCCCTCTTTGTAAGATCAATAATAAATAAATATAGGAGTTTTCTTTTAAAAAAATAAAAAAATGTTGTGGATGTAACTTGCACCAGTACTTACATTAGTTGTATGGGTCGCATCCGATAAATGATAATATATGGACAATTGATGATAATGCATTTTGTTAGCTTATCTTATCTGTCAATCTGAAGAAACTTTGATAAATCATTGTTCTTGTTTATTATTTTTCTAGAAAAAATAAGAAATAGAGAAACCGAGAATTGAGAATATTATTTTTTAAAACTTGACTATATTTACTTGTCCATTTTTATGGAACTGAAATAGAACACCACATATGTTATGAGTCTCTTTAAGCATTTCCTCCGGTCAATAATAAGAAATTGGTGTGCGGTCGGAAATTAAGTCTCAAAAAGGAGTCAATATTTGTACTATATTACATTATTGTCAATTGAGAATAATACACTTAAAAAAAATTTATCATATCTTATACGACCGCAATAAAGATTGAGAAATTACCATGGTTTGGCATGCAGGTGCCCAAACAGATGTATGCTATGGAATGAAAGGCAACAACCTTCCGTCAAAACAAGAAGTGGTTGATCTCTACAAACAAAACAACATCCGCAGAATGCGAATCTACGATCCAAACCAAGAAGCTCTTCAAGCCCTTCGAGGCTCAAACATTGAGCTCATGCTTGGCCTTCCAAACGACCGACTTGATGTCGTCGCCAACAGTCAAGATGAGGCGAACAAATGGGTTCAAGACAACGTCAATAACTACATTAACGACGTCAATATTAAGTATATTGCGGTCGGAAATGAAGTCACCAAAGATAAAGCTCAATTTCTAGTCCCTTCAATGGAGAAGATCCACACTGCTCTCTCCTTAGCTGGTCTTGGGACATTAAAGTTTCCACTGCTGTTCGCTATGATGTTATTGACGACTCTTCTTTCCCTCCTTCAAAGGGTAACTTCCGAGGAGATTACCGGGCGATTCTCGACCCGCTTATCGGGTTTTTGCTGAAAAATCAGTCCCCACTATTGTTTAACTTGTATCCGTATTTTAGACACAACTTCTTTCCCTCAACAAGTTCCACTTGATTATGCTCTTTTCACTGACCCATCGCCACAAGTCAACGATCCACCTCACAATTATCAGAACTTGTTTGATGCGATGTTGGATACTGTCTATCCAGCGTTGGAGAAGGCCGATGGTGGTTCTTTGGAGGCTGTTGTGTCGGAAAGTGGGTGGCCGACGGAGGGAGGCGTTGCCACTTCTGTTGAAAATGCAAGTACTTATAATAAGAACTTGATTCAGCATGTGAACGGTGGGACTCCGAGGAAGCCTGGAAGGCCTATTGAGACTTATATTTTTGCCATGTTTAATGAAAACGGAAAGGATGGAGAGGAAACTGAGAGGCATTTTGGACTGTTTTCTCCAAATAAACAGCCTAAATACCAAGTCAATTTCGGTTAGAAAGGCTCCTGATTGAAAGTTTGATTTGATTTAGAAAAAAGGATATGAAAAATTTGTCCTTTAATAATGTTGTCTTTAGAATTGTATGCTTAAATAAGGAAAAGTTTATGTTATCGGTCCCCTCATAAGTTAAAATTGAAAGAGAAAAAAAACCGGCTTGTAATGCCAGTATAATTAATGTAAACAACATATTCTTGTCCAAAAAATACATCAAGTCCATCGAATATAGTGTCCGAACATCTCTACAGATCCGCACCAGAATTTACTAAGTTCCTATACATACAAGAAATGTAAGAATTTATTCTCTCTCTTGTTTTCTTTTATAATGGCTAAAGCCTTTTTTGCTGCAAAAACCACTTTCAATGTGGTTTCTGCGGCGTGACTGTTTGGATTGCTACTATCTTACCTAGACATAACAGGTAAATATGCATATGTAGAAGTATATATATATTGTGCACACCATCATTAGCTTATACTCTTTTTTCACATTCTTATTCAAAATCGAATTCTTCATCTCTTCTAACTCTTTATTTTTTAAAAAATATTTTAACGATGACTCCAATACGGCTAAATTATGATGGTATTCTTCATGATAATAGTATTCGCGAATATAATAAAAATTAGTCAATTCCATGTCGAGGTCATTAATTGGATATTTTTGTCATAGGTATATCATGCACGAGGTGTAGCATTTTTCTACCGTATGTTAATATGTACCAATTGATCTCAATGACATCTACAGATCTTAAATACTTATTCACTCCGAGGAACTTTTAATTATATGATCAAAAGTTATTGGATGTTAATATTCTTTTGTTTGAAAAAAAGTTAACATCGATTTATAATTAAGAAAAAAGAAGTTAATTTTTTTTAATAAGTCAACGTCCTTGTAATATACATATATGTAATTCTAGCTTCTCTACAAAAAGTAGTTAAAATTATATATATGAGAACTAAAGTCTCGTGATTATAATAGAATAAATAGTGCCTTTTAGCTTAAAAGTAGTTATATATGATAAAAAAACTTAAAAAATAGTTTGAGAGCTATAAAATCACTCTCTATTTTATATTTTGGTTAATAAAGAGCACATTAAAATCTTATTTTACAAAGAGTGTTTTTATGATAAACATTTTAAAATTTCTTAAAGAGCCTTCTTTGATAGGTAATTATGCACAAATTTATTAAAGTCTCAGCTACTAAAATAGTGATCGAACAAAAATTCTTATAGTTACCCTACACGATGGGTGGTTTGCTCAAGGTTACCACCATAGACATGAAGATAACGCTGCAAGAAAATTACAAGCAATTTTTGGTATATATAAGACATATATATAGTATATTTTACATATATATAATATTTTTATAAGTCATTTTATTTGCTCCACCGGAAATCAAATTTGCAACCCTTTAGTGACGAAATTGACTCTAATATCAATAAATTATAAGTTCATTGGTGTGTATATATATATATATATATAATATTTTATTATAAATAATATGTTATATATTAGTATTTTCTTGTTTATATTATTGTATTAATTTTTTCTATAAAATAATATCAAAATGCATTAATCAAGTTGCATCGTCTGCTGTCAAACCCCTCCAGAACTTCTGGTTCCATCACTAAAAATTCCTAAAAAAAAATTTAGATACTTTTACCAAACAAAAAATGAAGAATTTTGAGTCCATATTTGATAGTTCGTGGGATTGGCTGTATAATTGTAAATAATTTAGAGATATATGAGTGTAATAAGACCATTTAAAACTCAACTCAAACCATAATTTGAATCAATCATCCTTTGTTGGGACTATCATTGAAGAAATCACATACCGGTTAACTAATAAACAGTATAATAAATAGGGTCGACTTATTAACCTTGATTCCAGCGGAAGCTAACAGCGGAACATGACCAGTTCTATGTTGGTCTTGCGAGCAAACCGCGATTGAAATGTCAACGGGAATGCCCTGTTGTTTCGCAGTCTAGATGGCACATGTGATTTGTGCAGGACTCGGGACAAGAGGCCGAGCCTCACTCTCTCCAGGTGGAGAACTCTCTCTCTCCTTCTCTTTTAAGGTTTGTGTTGGTATGAAATGAGAATGGAAGGATCAAAGCTCCTTTTATAAGCCTCAATTGGGCTCGTGGGCCTTACAGACCCATTTTCATTCTCAACTCAATTGGGCTTGCCAATTGGTCTTGGTTCATCATCCCGGTTCACACCTTAACTAACTGAGTTTGTTTCTCCTTAATTGGGCTTTCCAATTGGTCTCGGTCCAAGGTATCAGTTCACACCTCAACCGATCGAGTTTGGTTCACTCGTTATGGGCAGACTGCTTTTTCCAACATCTCTCACTCGCACATGACAGAACCATAACTCGTCATGGATCATGACAGAGCTAATACTAATCATGATTAAGATCTCGTGTCATACAGGCAAATAGACCGCGCGACCAACATACGATGAGAGTGTATTTGCTATACATTTGTTAGGGTTATATAACAGCTCTTATCTCAATCATGCTAGAAGGCGTCTCTCGTAGAGTAGCTCCTTTCTACCAAAGTGTATGTGTTGGGATTCGCGGCTCAAATATGACATTCACATATATTCATGGCAGAAGATATAACAAAAATTTAATGTCTTGAATTCTCCCAAGAACTCATGCGTATCAACATATATAATTAAGGTTGGATGATTTACCTTTCACCAAGGCTTGATCGAACGATTGAATGAAACGTTGATGTAGCTCTTAGCACCAAGAACCCGAATCACCTTTGTGGAATCACGTTGATTTTCCGCGAACGTGGCTATAAGTATCCACACGAATGAACTTACCTTGGAATGATTGCAGTGTACTAGCACCTTTTAGAATCATTATTCTAAAGCTCACAAAATTATTTTCTCTCTTTGAATTGTGGCACACAAATTCGGCAATGGATGATTAAATGGCAAGGGGTGCAAGTCTATTTATAGGCACATGAGATGACCTAGATAGGCAGCACATTAAAACTGAAATTCCCCTTTCCCTTGCCCTACTAGGATTCGGTTTTCCCCTTTGTGCAAAAAGAGAGTCGAATTCATTCCTAGTCACACTAGGTTTCGGTTTTCTCATTTAGTACAAGAAGAGAGCCAAATTCATTCCTAATCATATTAAGCTACATCCTAATTAGGGTTTTCTTGTCATACAAGAATAGAACTCCTAATTGGATATGCATATGTGTGCCAAATTCTATTCCTTGTCATACAAGGATTGTGATCCCTAAAAAAT
>CAODLS014382456.1:0-10383 GCA_948243855.1 Flueggea neowawraea | reverse complement strand
AGCAATGTGCTTTTTATCGAATGATTGGATATAATGAGATTAGTTGTGGTATGAATGGTATAGGTGGAGGAATTGAATAGGTCCATTAGATGGGGGATTCCTAAAACCTCAATACAATGACCCTTATTCTAATGCCTATAATCCCGATTAGAGGAACCATCCCAATTTCTCATGGAGAGACCCAAATGCCCAAGTCCCACCTAGACCCATAGGCCCACCGGTTTTCAAGCTAGATTACCTTTCTAACCAAACAACCACCAAGCTCCACCACTACCCCAACAAGCCAACCAAGATAAAAAGCCATCTCTTGAGGACTTGTTTATGCAATTTATGTCTAAAATGGAGACTAGAGATGCCAAGGTGGATCAAGTTATCCAAGCCTAACAATCCACTATCCAAAATCTTGAGAGACAAATGGGACAACTTGCTAAAACCTTATCGAAAAAAGAGAAGGGGGAGCTACCTATTATATTCCAAGTTAACCCCAATGAGTGTGTAATGGCTATTACTTCGATAAGTGAGGAGGAGCTTGATGAGCTAAGTGTGGGGGGGGGGGAATCCCAAGGTTGCTAATGATAAAAAGCATATACTTGATGTTGGAAAGGAGAATCATGAGAAGAAGGGTGAGCACTTTGAGGGAAAAGTGGCTAGTCAAAAAGAAATCAAACCTTATTTCCCTCTCATCCCATTTCCCTAAAGGCTTAGAGATCACACCAAAGATGTTAATTTCATGAAGCTCCTTGAGATGTTCAAGAAGTTGGAGTTGAACATACCCTTTTTAGAGGCCATTGCCTAAATGCCTAATTATGCGAAGTTTTTGAAGGAGGTAGTGGCCAACAAGAAGAAATTTGAGGAGTATTCCATGGTGGCATTCGCCGAGGAGTGTAGTGTGGTGATATTGAACAAATACCTTCCAAAGCTCAAGGATCTGGGAAGCTTTACAATTCCATGTAACTTTGGTAATTTGCAAAATATTCAATCATTATGTGATTTGGGTGCTTCAGTCAACAAAATGCCCTCTTCCATCTACAAGAAGTTAGAGATTGGCGCATTAACTCCTACCAATATGATCCTCCAACTAGCGGATAGAACAACTCGACAACCACTTGGGCTTGTGGAGAATCTGTTGGTCAAGGGAGGCAAATTTTTCTTTCCCGCCGATTTCTATGTGTTGGAAATGAATGATTCTTTTGATTTCCCCATCATATTTGGGAGACCTTTTTTGGCTACCGGGAGAGTTGTGATTAATTTGAGGAAGGGGAGCCTATTTTTAATATGGGGAAGGAAGTTGAGGAGTTTTTTGTAGGCAAGAATATGCCCCCACCTTTGCTTCATGATGATGGCAAAAAAATGCTCACTTTGGAGACATGTTGCATGCTATCTATCTTTTCACCTGTGCCCTCAATTGGGGAAACTCATGGTGAGAAGGAGCCAAATGCTAAAGGGATTGGGAATCCTAAGGAACACACACTCAAGAAGCCATTGAGTTCATTTAAGAGCATGGGAAAGAGGGGTTAAAATTAAAAAGGCTACATCAAAAGGAGGAGAGAGTGATTGCATCTCCATGGGTAAGTTTTTTCAAGGACAAAAGGTATACTACTCAGCAATCACTTTCTTTACAACCCCCATATTCCAATGTGTGACCCATTTCAAATTGCTAAAATTCATGCTTGTGTTGCTATTGACATTATGCTTAATGACCACAAACCAATTAAAGTCTATACCAAAAGATTGAAACCCACAAAAGAGCCACCCATGAGCACTATTTGGCATCCTAAATAGATCCATCATCCATGTCTGAAATGAAGTTAAACTATCTCATGTCCACAATGACGTTAAACTATGAGTATCCTTTAGTTTTTGCTTTTATGTTTTTGTTGCATTGAATAAAGAAAAGGTGTATGCCATCTTTTGCATGATCGTATGCCCTTTATTTATGTTTGTGCAATTTTGTCCACTAACTTTTCTTCTCTTTTACCTAAAATTGGAGCCATGCATACAAGGACAAAGCAAAAGCCATCAAAGAGGAAAACAAAGAAGCTTCCTTAACATTTTCCCTCTTTATTTTGTATGCCTAATATTGAAATTTGGACTTGTCCCCTTGTTCATTGTTTTTGTTAGGAATGATCCGGCCTTACTTTGTCGAACATTGGGGACAATGTTCAAAATGAGTGTGGTGGGGGGGGAGGAGGTTATTAATTGATTGATGCTTAATTTCTCTATATTGTTTGCTTGTGTAATTTTGCTATAAATGCTTGAAACTTTTTCTTTAAAACGTGCTTTATTTTTTGTTAGAATGCATCAAATTTGAAAACAATAGAATTTGGATTTAATTGATTGGAAGAATTTTGTAGTGTGTTGGTATGTTTTTAATATAATTAATTGAGGAATTGATGTTATTTGTTAGTTGCTTAAACCTCAAATTGGCATTTTTAGGTTGCAAGATTAAGAGTTTTTTTTATTAAACCACAAATTGGCTTTCAAGCTTGTTGCTAAATTGTTTTTGATCAAATGTGCTTAAATGTTTGAATTATGTTCGAAACATTTTGGTGGTAGACTTGGCTTCTAATTGAATGAATAATGCTTAATTTTAAATGTATGAAATGGTAAAGGTGTTCTCTTTTAGGTTGAGAATAAACAAGGACAAGCGCATAGGGCCTCAACCTTGTGGTGGAAAAGGTTAGTACACCCGATGAATCATTAACAAATGTTTTTACACGGGACCCTTAATTCACTGAATGTATTTGTAGCACCCAAAAATAAGAGGGAAGTAATCAAATGGATAAGGCAACAAAAAAAATGTGAAAGAAAGCACTTATAATTGAATGATGAATGAATGAAGCCAAGTTGCTCCAAAATAAAGGAAATTGTGTTTGAGCTTTACAATAGGAGAGATGAGCCTTATAGATGCCAAAGGATTAGGAGATTTGATAGATAAACTCTTGAAATTGCAACTTCGTAATGCCAAGGTTTGGTTTTTGTAAATGATGAATAGCATTGCATGCCTCTCTTGATCATTTTACTTGCATACTTATATAGTATAAGAATCCTCATGGCTCTTTGATTTAAATTTTATTCTAACCTCGAAATTGGTTTGATTTGGGACAAGTAAACAAGTAAGTGTGGGGGAATTTTATGTATGCTAAATTTACATAGTTATTCAAGCATTAATTGATAGCATTTTATCCCTAAATGTCCTTAAATGTCCACAAGTTTATCCTCTTTTCATGTTTTGTGTAGGGTCAATGAAAATGCAAGAATTTTTTATGAAATGAGATGAAAAAACATGAGAAAGAGGTTATTAAATTTGCAAGGTCAAACGATGAAAGCGTGAGAAAAATCAACTCAAAAGGTGCAACGTTCATCGTTACACCCTGCGATCATGGTCATAGTGAAATGGTGTGATCAGCGAGTAAAAGTCCAAACAAGGTAGAGGGGAGTCATGGTCATGAATTCAGACCGTGACCAAAATGACTTGAAGCCATGATTCAGTCACGGTCATGTGTCACGGCCGTGAGAGATGCCCGTGACACTATGACACCCTAAGCATGACCGTGACGATGAAGTCGTGACCAAGCTTGCAACCTTCCAAGAAACCAAAGGAGGCTCACGGTCAGTCTAACCGTGACCACCATCACGGCCCAGTGTCATGCCCGTGATGGTGGACCGTGATGACTCAAGATGGGACAAAAATCTAACGGGTTTGCACAATCAAGTGGGAACCAAGGCACAATCAAGGGGCATTTTTGGTACAATTTTGTCTAGGTTTTGTGTCATGTGAAGGGGTATAAATACCTTCCTTATCACCCATTTGGGTATCTTTTGACATCATTTTCTATTCTAGAAACTAGGATTTTACATTTCAAGCATATTTTAAATTCTTAAAGTAGAGAAAGGAGAAGGAAGAGCATATTAAGGATCCAAGGCTACCATATTTAGCATTCATCATCAAAGGTGGGCTTTGTTTTCTTTGACTTTTCCTCTTTTGTATTTGAATATTTATGATGTCTTTAATAGATTTTTCAATGTTTATATGTTTTATTTAATTATGTCAGCTTGATTTTCTTAGTTGAGGTGTAAAGATGTAGGTTAGGGATGATGATTTGGCTATACTATTGAATGGATTATTGTGTTTAATATTGTTTATTATCTACTGCCTTATTGGGTTGGATTAATAAGTTGATAATTTTAATTATGATTTAGATTAGCTACCTAGGTTGTAGTTTTATCAAGTTTAGTTGAAGAATCGAGAGATAAAGACTAAATGAAGCCACACCATTAAATTTATGAGGTTTAGGACAGAGATATACCTATGCTCATAAAGTGTTTGATGAAATTTTCCACTGCCTAAGTGTCACGACCCAAAATTCGGGCCATGACTGACGTATGGAGTGGGTCGTCTATAGGAGTCCGACCAATCTCGCACAAGCCTCATAGATACAGACAACTACCCATTCATTTGTTATTAGCCAATTTTTATTTAGAACAATGTAAAACCATTTATATAAGAAATATATCTCATATATATAATAATAAAATAAAATATCACATAAGAGTGTAAAAACATAATAGGCAATATAGATAAATAGTTATCCCAGCGATCTTATGTCTCGGTTGATGGCAGTAAAAACAGTTACCCGTCACCCTGTTGCACACCCCAGAATGTCTCCTCGCACAAGTGGTGCAAGATGATAAGTAACTGCACGAACCATATCCACCACTCTGGCCACTGGGATGCCCAGACAGTTGTGCCATATTGACGCTAACGACATTCTAACTCTGCCTCTGTTCCTCAGCTATATGTCGACCTCCACCCTGACTGCGGACCTGCTGGCCTCCCGGCGTACCTTCTGTCTTCGCCCTCTTAGGCTCCCTTTGGTGTTTCTCCTCTATATACTCAATCGCTCTGGCAGACTTAGCCATCTGCCTCACTGTGTTCAGTCTATGGCTCACCACCATCTTGCCAAACTGTCAGTGCAAATCCCTCTAAAACCTCCTCGCCAAAGCCTCCTCACTCTAGCAGTCCTCAGGAGCGTGCCTACTGAGCTCCCTAAATCTCTGCTCATACTCTAAAACTGTCATGCCCGAAGCCTGATGAAAATCACTAAACTCATCCACCTTCCTGTCTCTGATGCTCCTAGGAAGGACGGTAACTGTGAGTTCATTCTTGAACTCAGTCCAAGAGACAACCCCTCGTGTCTCAAACTCCGACCACCACGACTCTGCGCGGTCATCCAGGAGAAAAGCAGCAAGTCGAACCCTGTCAGCATCATCAGTGATCCTTTGGGCTTGGAAGCAACGCTTTACTGCAGTGAAAAAGTGGAGAGGGTCATCTCCCACTCCTCCTGAAAATCTCGGGGGCTTGAGTTTCAGGAATTCTGTCAAACTAGCGCCAGCACCAGCCTGTGGTACTACTGGAACAACTGTAGGAGCAACAGCTGCGACTACCTCGGGCTGAGACGGCGGAACAGGATGTGTCACAGGCTGAGGTATCGGCTGACCTCCAGCCATCTGACCAGATAAAAGCCTTTGAATACTCTCAAGGGCTTTAGCAAAACGCTCTAATGGATGGGCCTGAGCCACATGTTGTGGTTGTGCCTGAGGCTAAAGCAACGATCTCGAGCAAACTAAACGGGGTAGGCTGACCCGCCACAGAATGACTGGCCGCTTCAACAGAAGCACGCCTAGCAGTAGCTCGTCTCTGACGACGTCGAGCCATAACTACAGATAACAGACAACAAACCGCACATGAAAATGTCAGAATGTAATAGTTCACCACAGTACCAAATCAGATGTCAAAGAATATAGGAAGGCAATTCAGACTGACTCGATCAAATGTACTTATGCTCCACACCGACCCTAAACTTAAGAAAACCTAGGCTCTGATACTACCTCTGTCACGACCCAAAATCAGGCAATGACCAGCGAACGAAGTGGATCGTCTATGGGAGCCCGGCCTATCTCGCTGCCTCAGAGATACAAATAACTACTCATTCATTTGTTATTAGCCAATTTTTATTTAGAACAACGTAAAATCATTTATATAAGAAATATATCTCATATATATAATAATAATAAAATAAAATATCACATAAGAGTGTAAAAACATAATAGGCAATATAGATAAATAGTTATCTCAAAATACAAAACATGGAATCCCGACAATTTAACAGTGTATCAGTGTGGAGCTCTAAACAGTGGAGGAGAGTCCGATCAAAAGGGCGTCACTCACCAAAATACGGAAGCCTCACTGAGATGGAACGCTGAATGGGTGCAGACTCCAAAATCAACCTGAAAATGTTAAAGGGTGAGTAAAACTCAGTGAGGAATAACATTTCAGATCGCCTCATATGTGCATCAAAGAGTGGCTTGAAATCATTCGAAAATACCACATACAATATATATATATAGGAATACATGCATATACATTCTACGTATATTATTCTTTTAAAACAATTTTTGAAATCCTTCGCAACTAGAGCAAATAACATGTAACAGCCAAAATACAGAATACACATATACAAAGTATATAATAGAGGTGGATAGGGACCAAAACAGATAGATAATAGAAGGGGGACAAAGCCACCTATCAGATCAAACAGAGCACGTAGTTTGGCCAGACGCAAGACTATCATATTACCCTGGTAACTAGGCATTGCCAGGTCATTAGTATACCAAAAGCTACGTTCCATCGTAGCTAAGTGTTCCTAATATATATATAGCAGACGGCATATAGAGCAGAAACCATATATAGAGGTATGTACGTACTTGTATGTATATCATATAAATATTTTCCAGTATCAAAAACAATATTTCGCATTAATAACCACATAAGTCTAATTATTAATTAATCAAACCATTATTAATCCCAATTTCATATATAAGCCGAACACATCAAAAACATAATAATTTTCAAAGGACACAGCCTATGTGTCTAAAGCTGATATTCTCTCACCTGAGAATCCAAGCAGAGATCATCAGTCAAACTCCACTGGTGGGTAGCTGCTCGTGCTGACAACCATAAGGAACTGTACAAATATAGCCAACAATTTATCAATACGTGGTACTGTGGTAATATCATAATGCATGACACGCAAATGCAATGCAACCTAAATCCCTCAACACTACAGCACACTCCACTCAACATCCAAAGGATTCAATCACCCACATTGTCTCAATTTCCAACAACTAACCATCCAAAATCACTAACATTCACCATCATGAAATTCGGATTTCCTATGGCCCATAAACACAAATCATCAAATCCCTAAACCAAACTCAAATTTATGTAGTTCTAACTCTTACTTAGCGACATGCATTAGATAGCAACTCCAAACTCAACAAAAATTCATCAAACCCGAAACCCTAGCTCAGAATAAACACATTTCAACCAAACCGGAAATTTCCCAAAACCAAAGCTAAAATCTTATGGGTTCAACCTTAAATAACTATAATCTAACCATCTCTAACTCCCCTTTCAACAAAAGAAAGAGATTTGAACCAAACTTCAAAATCCGTTCAAAAACGCTAGATGAACAATGTGCAGCAAAAAATGACGAAAAGAGAGGATTGTTGAGTGATTCTTACTTTCAAACCGAAATGCAATCACTTGGAAGAGATGGAGAGCAAAGAGGGTAGTTGGGAGAGAGTCATTTCAATATTTAAGACGAGTCATGGCCGGAGAAAAGAGTATGTAGGCGTATTTATAAACCCACAGATCAAATATGTGGCATTCCACTTAACCCGTCCAGATAACCCTCATCTAAGCGTGTTCTGCCTCTTTCTATGCACGTTGAACAAGGTCTGCATGCGTAGAAGAGCTTCAGCGTGCGTAGACGGCAGACCTGATGCCCTCCCCAAATTTCCCAGATCTAGAATCAACGTGTTTTCTCTCGTTCACGGACCAAACCCAAATGAAGAGTGTGCGTTGTGCCCTCCAACGCACGTAGACGTGCATAGACACACCACTGCATGTATCATACATCGTTCTACGTGCCCATATTCCATGTCCAACGCACGCAGATGATTCCAATTATTCTCGACTTGCATCTCGAAGGTCATCAACATGCATAGCCAACGTTAAGCATGTTCAAGGTCCAACTCAACCCTCGTCTAAGTGCGTAGAAACCCCTCCAATGCGCACAGATGAGCTTCAATGTGCATTACACGAACAAACGGCCCCCAAAACGTTCCCATTTAAAATTTATCCACCAAAATTTCAAACTAACACCAAAGACTGAACGGAATGCCACTGGATTCCGGTTAAAATCCGACGGGATATTACACTAATGACCCTAATTAACTTAAGTGAGGCCGAAAAGATCCTCTTATTTAATATAAGAATAGCCTAGATAACTTTGAGAGATGCTCCAAGCTAACTTAGTAGAGAGAATACACAACCCTAGATTCCCTTTCATTAGCTAGCCAAATAGAATTTCCTAGCCGGAATCTTAAAGCCCCAACGCTTTTCTCTTATTAATTTTCAATCTTTTGCTCCTAGTTTTCATTGCTTGCATTGTGTTTTCTTCAATTCACTCAAAAATCCTAAAAACCAAGCATGATTTTACTCATTTTTATTTTATTTTTTGATCACAATTAATTCCCGCTCTCTGAGTATTCGATACCCGAAGATATACTTGAGCGTTAAAACTACGCCGATTTTTGTGCACTTGCAAGACATCATCACCGAAACCAAGCCATTCAAGTAGCTGCACTGAAAAAATCTAAACAACTTTGATAATCAGCATTTTTTAAAATAGTTCCCGATTAGCCATCTAATTTTTAAATCATCTCAATTCATGGACAATAAAAATACCAAAACTGCTACATACTCGTAATTGAAATTAAATTACTGATTATATGGTACCAATTTTGAATATATTTCAGTAATTGTTTTGGCCCTTTTCACCAAAAAGAAGATAACAGAACAGGAGGAAACATCTATAATGTAACTGAAAGCTCAAAAGTGGAAGAGCTAACCACTAAATCCATGAAAGCAACGGCATTGGCCCAATTCATGGTTACACACACCTTGACCACTGCAGTCATTTTTGCAGTTCATGCCACTTATTATCTGTAGCAAAAATAATCAAAAGCCATAAAATTCTTACACTGCAACTGAGTTGGTGTCAAACTGTGGGAAGGAAAATCAACCAAAAATAAAAATCAGTGCCCAGTCGTAGATTTTCCTAAACATGGTTGGTGCTTACTTCAACTGATCCATTAGCAGGGACGCAAGAATTCTGAATTTACTGGACACTGAAGTAATAAAAAAAAAGGCAATACAGGAAACAGGAATAGATGGACTACTGAAAGTAAAGCCACGACAGACGCAATTGTACCTCTCAGAGGCCATGAGCATTTCCATTTTTTAATGGAAAGCATCATCTGGAAAGCTTCGAGGTCTAAGCACACGACTTGTATGAACTAACCAATGTCAGCAACCTGATGCTCTATATATGCACCTGGAAAACATAGAATTCATTTTTAAGACAACCAATCTAATAAATAGGCTATAACCAGAAACATGAAACCCCACCACTCAAAAGTCAAACCATATAAAATTTGACAAATAAATGGAATGTACAATTTTCTATACAGTACTTAAACTAGACCAGTCCAAAATTAAGATGAAAAAAAAAACAAGTTTCAAAAACATACATACATTTTCTGTCAAGAATTTACTAAAATCACAAAAAAAGGTGCTCCAAAATATAATCGTGGCCCCCAAAACAGAGGTCGACACAGCGTACGAAATTGGCTCCTCTACGGAGCGAATATCGCATCTGGGACAAAAAGTACAGATGGAAAAAAGTATTAACAAATCTGAACCTTATTATTAAACCTCGAGCAATAACATGCACAATAAAGACCAAGTAAAATTTTACCAACTTACAGGGTCTTGCGGTCAAACATATTGCAGACAAACAGAAACAGTGAAGAAAAATCCATACCTCTTTCAAAATCTCATATGGAAATTCAATAGCTTCAAATGATGCGAGGGGTGCTAGCACTTGATCTCCCTAATAGAAATGTAAGTGAGAATGTAAAAATTCACACAACAGATCACTCGAGCGCGCCACTCAACCGCCCTTCATCAACAAATTACATCACCAAAAGTTGTTGGCTGTGTATCCTTGTGGTTTACTGCAAACCAGTGGAATAGGATATATTTACCAAATAGAATAGTAGACCAGAAAAAAAAAATGCAAAACTTTTGGGAGTTCATGTTGGTGTTCATCCTTCATCAAGTTTGAATAGCAACTTCTTGATCCAAAGCAATTCCAGTTCCATAAATATTCAAAAATCAGATGTGAAGCACTTGATATGTTAAACAATTCTTCTTCAATTTACCACATTTTTCACAATGGAAGAATTTCAAAA
>CAODLS014381377.1:0-10060 GCA_948243855.1 Flueggea neowawraea | reverse complement strand
CATGCGTCATATCAATCTACTTGAGATCAGAAATATGCTAAGCAATATAAGGTTGACATGTGACCATGCCTTATGCTTAGATGAGATATCGTGAGACAAAAGGACTGAACATCAGACTGTGAAAGGTTAACTCGGATCACCAACATCCACTCGATTTTGGGTTGCCATAATGTATTACTAGATACCGCTTATGGACTTTGGACCCAAATGTTTGGGACAAAGGCCCATTACTATTTTCGAGTGGGCCTATTGGGTCACACACAAGAACGAACTGGATTGGTTACACAAGTTCTCTCTTTTGTGATTGAATTATTAAGATGATTAATTTGATTAATCAATAATAATTCAGGATTTTATGATTTATGTTTTAAATAAGATTTAATACATAGTCCATTAATATAATGAGCTTTTAATATAAATCACTAATTATTAAGGTTATGGGTAATTAATTATGTGTGACATAATTCGGCCCATGTGAGTGGTTTATTAAATGATATTGTATCATATAATTAAAAGCCCAATAACATTAATAAAACCCATGAGAATTTCGGCTCATATCATCCTAAATAAGGGAGAAGAAATTCGCCACATAAACCTAAAATAGGAGGAAGAAATTCGGCTCACTCACCTATTTTTTAGGAACCTCTTTTCTTGTGTGACAAAGGAAGAATTCGGCTATACACTTGCTAATTAGGCGTCCATGACTAATTGGGAGTTCTTATTTGAGAAATAAAACCCTAATTTGTATGTGGCAACATTAATGAGCAAGTGATTATTCTTGTGGGACAACAATAGGCAAACCCTAGTGTAACTAGTTAGGATTTCGACACACTCTTCCTTGTTTAGTGTGTTGGTTGAATTCCTGGAGGGCAAACCAGAGCTATTTCGACTCCCTTGTGCTACCTATTTAAGTCTCCTCATATGCATATAAATAGGATGCACACTTTGCTCTCATTCATGGCTTGGCCGAATTAGTGAGTGTCACATTCAAAGAGAGAAAAAATATTTGTGAGCTTTTAGAATAGAGATTCTAAAAGAGTGCTAGTACACTCCTCCAATCCAAAGAAGAAAGTTCATTCGTGTGGATACCTCTACATGCGTTCACGCAAAGGCAACGTGAGACAAAGGGTGTTTTGAGTTTATACTAAAAGATACACCAACAATTCATCCGATCAAGCTTAAAAGAGTTTTGAATCTAAGGTAGACATCCTAACCCTAATTGTATATGTTGATATTCATGGATCCTTGGTGGAATTCTAGATGAAAATTTTTGTTATTTTCGCTGCGTTGTATGCTTCTGAATGTCATTAAGTGGTCTTGAATTCCAACACTTTTATGTTAGATGCTCTACACTGAGTAGTGGGTTATGGATCTATTTTCTGATATTGTATATTGGGTAAACTATTTTAAACTATCCAGTGATTTGATATAATGATTTTATTTTATTGCTATGCGAGGATATTATTTCAAAAACTCACTTTTGTTAAATTGTTTTAATATGACTAATAAGCCGACTAATTAATAGTATTTGGGTATGTGTTTCTGTACCTCGAGGCTTGTGTGAGATGGGCCGAGCTTTCATAGATGGTTCGCCTCGTACACCGTCATTGTCCAAAAAAAGGTTGTGACACTGTTGGTGCCAGTCGATATGGTAGAATCGAGATCAACTCGGAACCAAGATGCACCTCTATGGCAAACTCAACCTCTCACTCAAGAGGAAGTCTTGGAAACTCTTCGGAAAACATATCAGGAAACTCCCACACCACTGGTACATCTTCCACTCTCAACTATGGTCCTTCTGACTCAGCAAAAACAAAAGCCAAATATGCCTCGCATCCTCGGCAGATCATCTTTTCTACCCTAGCAGCTAACACATAGCTTCAGACAACACTGTCCCGATCTCCCCAAAAATAAAACTTAGTATGACCTGGAGGTTGAAAACATACATTCTTCGCAAAACAGTCTAAGGTAGCATACCAAGTCGAAAGTCAATCCATACCGAGTAGTGGATTGTATATTGGGTAAACTATTTTAAACTATTTAGTGATTTGATATAATGATTTTATTATTGATATGCGAGGATATGATTTCAAAAACTCACTTTTATTAAATTGTTTTAATATGCCTAATAAGCTGGCTAATTAATAGTATTTGGGTATGTGTTTTTGTACCTCGAGGCTTGTGCAAGATGGGTTGGGCTTCCATAGACGGTTCGCCTCGTACGCCGTTAATGTCCGAAAATAGGTCGTGACACTGCTGGTGCCATCCGATATGGTGGAATCGATATCAAATCGGTACTAGGCTACACTTCTATGGCAAACTCAACCTCTCGCTGAATAGGAAGTCCTGACAACTCTTCGGGAAACATATCAGGAAACTCCCGAACCACTGGTACATCTTCCACTCTCAACTATGGTCCTTATGACTAAGCCAAAACGAAAGCCAAATATGCCTCGCATCCTCGGTGAATAATCTTTTCTACCCTAGCAGCTGACATATAGCTTCGGACAACACTGTCCCGATCTCCTCAAAAATAAAACTCAGTATGACCTGGAGGTTGAAAACATACCTTCTTCGCAAAACAGTCTAAGGTAGCGTGCCAAGCCGAAAGCCAATCCATACCGAGTATAACTTCGAACTCCCCAACGTCTAAGAAAATTAGATCAGCTACCAACTCATAGCCATCAATGGCAATCACGCAACCTTGAACCCCAGATTCAGTTAGCATCTTACTACCCAAAGCTGAAGTGTACTATCTCGTCCGTTTTGATTAGTTTCCTATAGCTTCTATTCAATTTCGATTGGGTTCTTGAATGACCCTGATGATGTTTAGGTGTTTGAGATGATGATTTAGGGTCTGAGGATGGTTGATGGATGTAAATGTCAAAGAGTTAAGTGTTGTTAAGTTTTGGGAATGATTCGATGCGCGTTCGGAAGCGAAGCAAGTCGAGGGGTGTTTTCTGTCAAGAGGTAATGTATGTTGTGCTTCTTGATAACGTACTTCATCTGGAAATTTCTACAAGATACGTTAGTATAAGAAGACGTACATTATCTAGAGCCAAGGATGATCAACTTACATTGGCTAAGTGTGACGTACATTGTGATGTGTTTTCTGCGATCCGAGGCCACTAGGTGAAGAATAACATACGTTGAGGGTTTGAAACATACATTGTGGGAGTTCAAAACATACGTTGTGAACTTGTATGATGTAGGTTGCCTTTGTTTTTTGCTGAAACGGTGTGTTTTGATTCGTCCGTCCTTATAACCCAAAAACCCAACTCCACTTCAGCATCCACTCATTTTGTTCACTCATTTCACTCCCAAATCCGTCTCTCAACATCTTCATTTTGATTTCTTAAGGTAATATTATATCTATTTATTGGTTTTTGATTCATTTCATGCTTTAATTTCATGGTTTTTTTTGGCTGATTTGATCTAGCGTTCCAAATTTTTGATGATTATAGTTGAATGGATGCTTGGGGATGCTAGAATATGTTATATAGGACTTATATTAACAAGAAACAAGCTCTGAATCAAAAGAGTTGATGAGTTCTTGAAGAGGTTGGGGTTTGGACGTTTTTGGATGATTTTGAGTAATTTTGATATTTGTTTGGTGAATTTGTTGATGGATTAATGTTCTTGAGGTTGAGATCGACCAATGTGGGTGTTTAGTTTCGATTTTTGTCAGTCAAAACGAGAGTTTGATAGTTTTGAAATAAAAATTTTGTCCTAGATGTAGTTTTGTAAATTTTTGAAAAGTTTACTCTAGATTTGTAATTTTTTAAAATCTGAGGTATAGAATTGTAATTTGGGAAACTTGAAGTTAGATTTGTAATTTTGGAAAAAATAGAGATATATTTATAATTTTGAGGAATTAGATTAGTTTTGTAATTTTCGAGAGTTTGAGGACTCATTTGGGAATTCTAACTTTTTGAAAGACCTGTTTATAATTTTTAAAAATTTTGACGGCTAGTTTGTAATTTTACGGGGACCTAAGGGCTAAAATATAGTTTTACAAAGTTTAGGGACCAAATCACAATTTTACACTGAGAGTGTTAGATCTTTGATTGAAATAGGTTTTCGGGTGTTGTTGAGTGTCTGAGTCTGCATTTGCATGAATTTTGGTACAGTCATAATACCAACATCATAAATTTGATTCTACTTTTGTAACTATTTCAACTTCGTGTTTCGGTTAGTGTGATCAGCCAACCACTAGTGGTGCATGACTGGGCCATCGAGCTTGGATAACCAGGTGAGTGAATGGCATCTTCAGACACATAGGCAGTGTCTCTTCTACTTATATGTTTTTTTTGTGTGCTACAACCATAGCATATAATTTGGAATAATTAATAGATTGGTAAATCCTAACATTTGTTATATGTAAAAATCTCTGTGATAAAACTTAGTTTGGAAATTATTATATTTTTGTGTTTTGGAGATAAACATTATGATTTTGATTTGTTAAATAAAGGCTATGTTAGATTATTTATTGAACTTACCGAAATGGATACTCTGATTTGGGATTTAATAAAATTTTTGGTAACAAGTATTTTGTCTGGATTTTTGGATGTTTTTGCTAACAATCTGGTTATGACTTAAATGATCAGTGAATTGTTTTTGAACTTCAATATATATATATATATATATATATATATATATATATATATATCTCCCTTTGTTTTTGATATGCTTTATAGCATGACTGATGATTTTGAATTAATTATACGATATATGTTTTCAGATATGGGGCACCTATGCTATGTAGGGTAAATATAACCTTTGGTATACCAATGCTTTGAGAAGACCCCAGCTACCAGGGAGTGTTGGTAGCCACGTATCCTAGCTCGATGCATGATTTGTTATTAATTAGTGGTGGAGACCACATATTTCACACTTGGGTTGTGGCAGAGGCCACACATGTTTTATCATGATCTTTGGTTCCTTATCCACGATATTATGTTTTCACAATTGCTATTATTATTATGATGCTCGTGTGGCAAATTTTTTGATTCTGAAAAATTCTGATAAGCTAAAACAGTTTTTCACTTCTGTTCTGTAATTTTCGATAAAGCATAGAAGGTTTTGGGCTTGTCTTTTGAAACTACTGATAACTAAAAGGTTCTTGAAGGACTTTACGTCCATTTTAAAAGCATACTAACTTTTATTAAGTATGAAAATGTTTTCGAAAAATTTTGGTAGTTCCCGAATATATGTGTGCATGTTGCATGCTTGTTGACAAATGTTTTCGAAATGATTTTTGAAACACTACTACTTATATAATGTGTATATATATGTATTTTTCCTTATATCTGCTTGTGGTAGTTTTGAACTATTTTCAAAACAGTCTTTATGAGGCACGTGTGAGGCGTTCTGGAGTGTCGTTCCTCACTGGGTTCGTACCCCCTTTGTTTTTGTTTTGTCTATGTTTATTCTTATCCTGCAGGTGATTTGAGGTTTTAGTTATAAATTGGATAGAATTTAATTTTAAATTCTGAAAGTTTGGGAATTAATTATTAATTCCCGAGGTCTTAGGGACTAAAGTATAATTTTACGAAAGTCGGGGGCTAAATTATAATTTTACATAGATTTGGATTTTTGGGACGAGAGTGTTAGACCTTCAACCGAAATAGGTTTTCGGCCGTTGTTTGAGTGTATGAATCTACATATGCATGTGCACGCATTATGATGCAGCCACAGTACTAACACCATATTTCATTTTGTTCTTGATATATTTGTCTCTGGTGTTTTTGTACCAGTTTCCTATTTGTACCATCAGGACTGGCCACCAGTGGTGCGTGACTATACTCGAGGCCTGAGTAGCTATATTATACCATGGTGCCTGAGTTGTTAGCCTTTGCCTAAGTGGCTATTATCGAGTTTGGATGACTCGACATATGTGATTCTGGTCCCGCTAAACTTGATAGTTTTCTCTGAAAATATTTTGGGAAAATAAAAGTGATTTTTGGGAAAATACATGGAAGGAAAAGTATTTTGGCTATTTCAAATTTTGGGAATTTAAGATTTAATTTATTTATTAAATCAATTTGGTCAATTGTTTGTTGTCTTCCTTATTTGCAAAGGATTTCAAAATGGTTTTCAAAACCATTATTATTTTATATATAGTGTGTATATGTGTGTACACTTATATCTGCATGTGGTATGTTTTGAAACGTTTTCAAAACAATCTTTGTGAGGCACGTATGAGTTGCTCTGGAGTGTTGTCCCTCACTGGGTTTGACCGCCTTCTTTTTCCTTGTTTCCTTTTTTCCTCATTTGTCAGGAATACTTGATAGCAGACGTTCGCTTTTTCCGCGCTTAGTGAGGTACCTTGGTCTACAGTGAGTGCCTTGTTGTTCGGGCCTGATTTTCAGTTCTGTTAAATGCTCCACACCGGGTGGTGGGTTATGGTCATGCATTTCATTGTTATAATGATTAAATTATCTTTAATTATAAATATTTGTTCAGTGTTTTGAAAATGTGGCTATATTTATTTAGTATTTGAGAATATTGTTTTCTTTAAAACTTATTATATATAAAATGTTTTAATTTAATTAATAATCGGACTAATAAATTGAATTTGGGTATGTGTTTCTGTACTCCGAGACTTGTGCATGATGGGCCGGGCTTCCACAGATGGATCGCCTTGTACGCCGGTCATGACCCGACTTTAGGTGGTGACAAAGGTGGTATCAGAGCATGGTTTTGTAAATTTGGGATAGTTATGTACTATGATACCAA
Organism: Flueggea neowawraea; assembly: GCA_948243855.1. NCBI lineage: Eukaryota > Viridiplantae > Streptophyta > Magnoliopsida > Malpighiales > Phyllanthaceae > Flueggea > Flueggea neowawraea. The sequence continues at coordinate 3,322 of CAODLS014381377.1, read as the reverse complement.
TGGTGGTATCAGAGAATTTGGATTTTGTATTGCCTGTGTCGGTTGTGGAGCTTAGGTATCTTTGATCCAGTCAGTCTAAATTTGCCTCCGTATATCTCTGTGATGTATTTGTTTTGGTATACCGTTTTGGGGTATTTTGTTTGGTACTGTGGCAATAGTTTGTAATCTAACATTGCATATTTATTCTATTTGTCTGTTATCTGTAGCTATGCATCGACGTCTAAGGCGACGTAATGAGGCTATTAGGCCCCAGTCCGCCGAGGCCGCCAGTCAGCATGGTTCACATGATATGCCAAAGGTTGCAGTTTCAACACCTCAGCCTTAGCCACCGCTTATGGCTTAGTCTGTCTTTCTCAATCGTTTTGCTCAGTTCCTAGTCTGGCAGCTGAAGTTTAGCAAGTAGTAGCTGCTCCAGTAGTTGCAGAAGAGGTTAATGATGGTACCTGTCTGATAAGCTTTTTGAAGCTCGAGCCGCCGAGATTTAAGGGTACGATAGGGGATGACCAACGAGACTTTATGTTTTCATTTGAGCATTGCTTCAGTGCTCTAAACTACACCGATGGCACCGAAAGGGTGATATATGCATCGTTCCTTCTAGATGGTCGTGCAACGGTGTGGTGGCAATGTTTTAGGAGACGAGGTGATATCTCCTGGGCTGAATTTAAGAATGAGCTTGTACTTTTTAACCTTCCTCGGAGCATTAGGGATAAGAAAGCGAATGAGTTTAATGAATTTCATCAGGAGCAGGGGATTACTGTGACTGAGTATGAAGATAAATTCAAAGATCTTAGCAGGTATACACTAGAGGGATGTCGTACTGAGACGGCATTGGAAAGTAAATTCTAGAAGGGTCTGTTACCAGAGTATGCTACATTGATAGCAGCTCTTGGGTTGGAAACAGTGGAAAAGATTGTTGAGGCGCAAGAGCCATTGAATATGTTGATGAAAGACACTCAGAAGGAACTTTTAAAAAAAGTAGAATTGGAGGAGAAATGAGTGGTCATCAGAGTCGAGGTCAGAGCAGTCAGCCTGGGCAGAGGAACAACTTCTTCTCAAGGCAACAAAGGCAACATGGTAATAGTCTGAATGTTAGTGCGATCCAATCTAGAATGCACGCCGAATTTCAGCGTATAGATCTAGTGTTGGAGGCACAAGGAAAGACCCAATTCCTTGGTGTAGTAAGTGTGAAACGAAGCACCTTGGCCAATGCGGTAAGCCAAAATGCAACTACAATTTTTGTAGCCAGTCAGGGCATATGATAGCTAAATGTCCTTAGCAACTTACTGTCGAGACCCAGTCAGGACAACCTAGTGCCTCAAGATCCTTTGCGGATAGGTGACCAAGAGGTCCCATTTGTTTTTGCTATGGTAGTACAGTTGGAGAAAGTAAATCTCTGAACTAGTACTCGATCTGTTAGGAGGTTTAGGCCTCAGATGTGGTATCAATTAGGACTCTTTCTATTCTTGAACCTCTGCATATTTCTGGATGGACTCTTTAGAACTTTTGTATAATTTTGCATAAGTTTGTATCTATTCCTTTGAATCTATGTGTATTTCTATATTATTTTGGAATATGTTGAACTTGTGGTATGTTCTTTAGAAAATCTTTTGAAGTTCTGTTATTTCTGGGTAGTTATGCTTTAGCTAAATTTGGGTTCAAGGGTTGTATGATCGCCAGGAATAAGTATGAGTTGCTGATTGATATAAAGGTGTTATGTGTGGGAGAATATCATGTTACCCTCGGTATAAATTGGGGTTTGACTTGATATGTCATCTTGAATCACTTTGTATAGCGGGTGTGTTTTCGACCGCTATGTCAAAGCGAATTCTGTTAGCATGATAAGCATGTCAGTAGTAAGGGAATTTTTTTTTTGTTGTGTTGGTGAATTGTATCTGGCTATATGCCAACCAAGTCTCAAGGCTCGAAAATGAATATGGGGGAAACGTGTTAATGAGGTGGGAATCTTATGATATATTCCTTATGAATTGAAAGAGTAGATATATAAGGGTTTCATCTGTAGGATGTTTCGGTATTGTTTCTAAAGAGGGAAAGAAACAGGGAGTTAGCCATATGATTTGAAGCATGCAAATAGAGCTCAAGAGCTGTTGAAAGGTGTTTGACAAGCACATCGTTGTTAATTACACGTTGAGTTTTGAAGGTTTGCCAATACATGTCGATACGTTGACGGGTAGCTAAGGTTTTGAGGTGTTGTCGAATCTTGTATATGGATAACAAAAATTAGAAGAATTTGATGGATAGGAGATAAGTGGTCAGTTCGAAAAATTGTCAGAATAACTAAGGAGAATGGTAGGGAGTTTTTGTTAGAAGTGAAGATGGCATTGGAAGTTGGTGTGAGATGTTGTATGCTAGAATTGGGAATGTAACGTTCGAGGAGATTGGTGGATGAAAATCCGTGAGATTGATTTGTGTTATGCATCGGAGTTAGATCTACTAGGATTTAGGTTTGACTTCGTGGTGTATGTAATAGCTTGGTGTGCATGGAAGTATGAATTTTTGGAGTGCTAGGGGTATAATGATGAACCCTTGTACTATTTAGTTCCATTAAGTTTGAGAATACTCGATATCTGGTATAATGAATAAACCATTTGGTTGCAAAGGTTACCGTGATTATTTCATTGTTGGAGATGTTTGAGCTGAATAATTATGTAAGGATCATAAGATGAGTTGTATCGGCGTGAGAATTATGGAGTTATGAATAAGACTTGGGATTTGGACATTTGAAGAATAATTTCTTTTGGTTCAGCATGCCATCCTAGTTTGTAACACCTGAATCTGTTGTGTTCCTTTGCTCTCGGTGGTTGCCAAAGGGTTGATTTGCAAGGATATATTTTAACCCAAGTAACTTTGATAGAATTCGTTTGACTCGCTTTTGCTTTTGATTTCGTGTACCTTTGTATATGTTCGGACATATCAGGCTTTTGCCCTTAGGAATTGTATCCCAACTTTGCTCGATGATCAGTCAATATTAGATTCAGTCTGTTCTTTGTTCTAGTGTCAGTACAAGTTCCTTTGGGGAAACTTTCTGATGAGATGTGCATGAGTATTTGCACTTATCCAATTCTATTAATCTGAGAGTCTGTGCATTCTTTTTCCGCATATGTACACTTTGGTATCCTTTGTCTTTGCATTTGTCTTTGCATACTCTGCATCTGTTTCTGCATATTTGGGTTCGAGTGAGTTTGAGTTCTAGTAGATTCATGGTGTGATACCATGTGATTTATGATGTATCTTCGAGACTTAGATTTGATGTATGTTGAGGAGATATTGAGTTCGACTGAGTTCGAGTGTTAGTTTATGCCTT
>CAODLS014380486.1:0-14103 GCA_948243855.1 Flueggea neowawraea | reverse complement strand
TGTTTGAAGGTTTGCATCATGTGCTTGTTGCCTCTCTTCCTCGTCCCGATCGTCAACATATTGCCCCTCCTCTTCGATTCCTTGATGGTAGAAAATTAATTACTCTCTGTCTTCAAATTTTCAATAAGATTATTGCTTTTCACTTTTTTTAATGAAAAATATGTAATTCAGGGAAAAATTTATGCGCTTTTCGGATGGGAATACCGGAAACCGGAGAGAGCTCCTCCGGCATGCCCCTACAAGCCCCCTGCAACAAAAGACAACCCTACCCAAGTATGGTCTTCTTTCGCCGTTTATATTTCTATTTATTTACAACGTCTGTCGAGTATTAGACGGTAATTTAGGCAGTGAATTATTTATCAAATCGTCAGTTTTATGTTGATTGCTTAAGGTTGTAAAGGTTTGAGCTTTTTTAATTGCTGAAAACAATGAGTTTGTGATCGATTTTCATAGTTGGATGACCTGAAATTTCAAGATGCTGCAATCCTAAAATGCTAACCTTTGACTAAGTTTTTCTATGTGTTGTGGGAGAACTTGTGGGATTGGTTTCTGGTTGTTTTAAAATGTTTAATCTGAATTTAGTTGTTAAATTTGGATCTTCATGGTAGGTAAAGGCAGAGAATGAAACCAATATAGCTCCGCCTGTTCCGGAATCAGTGGCTGAGGGGACAAGGAATACAAAGCAGGACTGAGATAATACAGCTTTGTTTCTTTTGGTGTATTTGAACAAGAATGTTGGTTAATTTCATCTATGTTTATTCACATGCAACTTCTTGCTAGATCATGATCTCTCTAACATTGTTGTCCACACTGTAATCAAACTCACCTGAAGATGCTGGAATCTTGAAATCTGATCTGGAACTACATACAACAGGTTTGCTATTGTCAGTTGTTCCGAATATCAAAAACGCCTGATCGGTGAGAGTCAGACTAGAATGTATATTGCATCTTTTCTTGGTTAACGTTCTTTATTTTCCAGCCGAGTTTGAATTCAACTTGTTAGTGTCAGTTCATAGCTAGCTGGGGATTTTTGGGTTGATAGTGAACTAGCTACTCGACTATGAACTTCATTCTTTATTTTAGTTGAGGTTGCAAAGTGTGACAAAACATTCCATTTCATCGTGCACGTGATGAAACCTTTCTTTCTTGGCCATGCATTCATTCATTCACCTGTAGAAACCAGGTGTTCACGTTTAGGGTTTGGGGAGGAAGAGAGACTAACTTCTACATTCGGAAGAAATGCTTAGATTCATTTTGGCTTTAATCTTCACCATGAGTGGCTAAATTATCAGACTAGTTCAAGGTTATCGGTCTTTATTTTAATACTGAGAGAGAAGATTTTCAAGTCTATTTTCTGAGATGAAAGTCTTTATTACTTCATTATGTTTTCGAATTGATTACATGGATGAATGGTTTAGGAACGGAACTAGGATCTTCAGCAGCAATGCAATAAGAGTCTCTTCCCCTTTTTTCTTCCCAAAACTAAAATAATTTTTAACAAAGAAACAGCTTCCCCAGGCACTAAAAATGACACAATAGAGATATACCCCTAATTGAAAATCACTTTACCTTTTAATTTAAAAAATATTAGAATCCATTTTAGTCGGTGGATAAACTGAAATACTGAATTGTGAAATGCAATAATACCAAAGTTAAGTGTTCATCGGGGGGTTCTCCACACTCCCCCGCTGGCATCGATGCCGAAGTTAGCGAGCCAATCTGCGCAAGCATTCGCTTCTCTATAGATGTTGATGACTTGGACCTCCCATCCACAACGCTTCAGCAATTTCTTTCGATCCATGAGGATTCCGCTTCCAGGACCACATGATCCAACCTCATTGTTAAGCCAACGCCAAAGTAATTTGGAATCTAGTTCCAACCTGAGTTTCTTGATCCCAATATCCCGAGCCATTTCCAGACCAATCTGGACAGCCTGAAGTTCTGCCTGGGTAGCTTGGCGCACAAGCTTTTTTTAGACGTCCTGAAGCATGGCGAACTAGTCCTCCACAGGCAGCGGTTCCTGCACATCCCTTGGCAGCGCCATCAGTGTTTAAGCGGCATCCAGTCACTTGGTGGAGTCCAACCCATCAACTCCACAACTTGGTTAGGTTTAGCAATCTCCAAAGCCTTCTCGTGAACTTAGTTTATATACTAAATCCGTTGCCAAAAATTTCGACACAATTATTTATCGGATTCTATATATAGGATTATGTTGAAGTGTTGTTAATTCAAATATTGTATAACAAAATCCAGATGGTTAATATAATAATCTTTGTCACTCACGGTCTTCAAAATCCTAATTCTCATATTGCCAATAATAATTCGTTTAATTATTGATCATGACCAGTTTTTGTTCCCTAAAATTGAGCATTTCTTAACATGATAAATTCTGCTTGGCTAACTAAGGTAAGCCACCACAGCGTCAGGAAGTGGCGTCATATTTGATCACCACCCTCTCTAAATCCACATATTCTTTTAGTGACAATATAAGAAAGCTACTCCTTGGTTATTATTGAACCTTTTTAGATCCCACTTGTTGGCTCGTCTTAATCTTCCACTCTCAAAGTGGGGACACAAACACCTAAATCTAATCACTGAAAACGACCACTAATTTTTATCAACACAAAAGTTAAAGACTATGGTCTCTTCTCTTGTTGGTTGTCGGGTCTATTCATTCCTCCCCATATTTCTTGCATTGACCATGACTTGGATAAAATCAATTTGAAGGGTGTAGCGTGGTTTCATACGAACCGTTAGCTTCGTTGCTCAGCTATGAGACAGGCTTGTTCAATTAAGCCCAATATCAACGATTTGACTTAAAGGAGCGTTTTCGGAATATCAAGGCCCATCATCTCATGTTATTTTTTATAACAATTTTTTATCATTATAATAATTTGAGTACATTATGATTCGAGCTCTTAATCTTCGCTTCTATAACTCATACATTTAATCTCTTGAACTAGCCTCAACCTCAAGTGACCATCTCATACTAATTTTGATGCTTAACACAAAATAGTATAAGCAATCTGAGAGAATTTCATTTTTATTTTACAAAAAATGATTGATTATCTCATAATTAAAGTATTAACGGTTTTTTTTTGCAACAAATGTTTTTTTTGATATTTAAACCCTAATATTTTGACAGATAGTTCACTCAAATTCATCATACTAACCATTCAATCAATGTATTGGACAGAAAACTTTAGTTTTTGATGAATATGCTTAGTATTACTTAGAAGAGTCATGCTTTCATAGGTACAATTAATAGAGTTATGTTGAACGGTGCTTTTGTGTACTTAAATAACAATTTTTTTTTCAAATATTCAAATGGTATATTATTTATTTAATCGTGCTTAATATAATATAATTAAAAAAATATGTTATTTATTTTTTTATTACACCTTATCAAGTAATAATTTAGTTATTTGCTATCCACTTCGAGTGAAGAATTCTCCGGTTCATAAATACATATTTCAAAAGATTATATGAATAGAATCTTGATATTCTTGATGTTGGCAGACTCGTAAACACTTGGCTTATCCATTAATGACGATAAAGTATTGTATAATTGTATTATTTGTGGCGTCTGTTGGGTAGGTCACTATGAATTCAAATGTGGGATAGCCCACATTGTATAAATCTATACAAAATGGTAGTCTGATAGCCCACATTGATATTATTTTATAACTCAACAAGTTGCTCTTAGAAAAAGCCGACCAAAGTGGGGGCAATACAACGAGAGAAAGCACTATGCAAAATTTCCACATTGCCTAATACAATGCACTCTCTAGATTCTCGTTGTGGATCCACGAACACCCCATGGATATTCTTTTTTTGTAAGGATTCAAAGTCATTCTCATCCATCTAAATTCTCTATTAAATTACCAAATTTTCGCATCTACCATGTTTGATGACATGGTTAGCTAAACACGTTTTTTTTTAAATATTTGCACACTTGTCAAGTGATTTCTTCAATAAATATTATAAGTTTCCAGGAACCTTTTTTTTCTTGAATTAATTCAAAATTTGTCACAAAATCGTTATTTATAAACTTCAGTATTAAGATGTGGATAATTATTTAGCAGTTGCGTTTGTGTTAATGACATGTTATATTTGGATATTTCAATTGATTTTAATTAAAAGTTGAAGGCTCTAGAATCAGTGACCGCACCTAGACATTCCAATTAAATTGACACTTTTTTAGCGACCTCTTCATACCCAAGCGCTCCATGTATTATTAAAATTAAAAAACGAGTATTCCACTTGATCATTAATCAACATGATTTGATTTAGCTAATTGTTACATTGAATGAGAGATTATAAATGTGTCGCTACAGTCTTACAAAGTCATTTCCCACATATAACGTGTAAAAGAACTTGCCGTTTTAACAAGAAAAGAAAAGAACAATAGAGTTCACAAACCATTTAATAAAAACAACTCCTTACGATCTTGAATAACGGGACTAGTAAAATGTAACTAAAACTATTCCAAGTTAATAAGTTTATAATTCTGTTTTCGTTGATTTTTCATATTAATTCACAGTACCAATCAAACCTCCTCCTATTCCTATATATAACACAATAAAGTGTAACTAAGTTAGCATATAATCGGATGATCTCAAAATACTCTCTTTAAGACAATAACGGACGCATAACAAAATTTAAACAATAATTCAATGGAGAATAAAATAGTATTTTATAGTTGTTAAAAACCATATATTATATATATTATATAAATTTTTTATATAATATTATAAATATATATAATAAATTATATATATATATATATATATTATATGTTAAGAAACAACAAAATTGAAGAAGGTCACAGAACTATATCAAACCGCTTAGGTCTCCCACTGCCTAGGGGCTAGGGTTTTGTTTAGAGAGGAGGAAAGAGGTTCAAACTCGACATAATTAAAGAAAAGAAAAAAGACGATTAATTTAAGAATTTAGAGCAATGTGTTGATGATTGGTGGAAAAGACTGTGAAAGTAACACAAAAAATGAGGAAAGGAGAGAACAGAAGTTTTCTTGAACCCTCCGTTAAGAAAAGCACGTGAGAAGGAGCTTTCAGTTTCAGTCCACACTTTAAGACACGTGACGGCGGCTGCGCTGTTACCGGTGGAGTGGACCACTTGACGAGATATTTCTGGCCAGTTTATCACGACATATTAGATTAGTGTCCGACTTCCAACTTGTCCGTAAATGAGTTCGGAGGTTGCCGGTTTTACCGACAATTTTGATATTTTATAATAATGTTAATATATTGTATTTTGATTTTGTATTTCATGACAATTAAAGTCTACTCTGAATTTTGATGAGTTATTCTCTTCTCATTGAAAAATTAGAATTTCATTAATTAAATTTTCAAAACTGAAACTTCGCTTATTAGGAAAAAAATGTATATTCATTTATGTCTATTAATACTCCATCCATTATATTTTAATAAGCACTAACTAAAATATACAAGAATTAAAAAAAAGTAGTAGTTAAATAAATTTAAATATATAAGTTTTTATAATTATGCCCTTTAATCAATTGGATTCGTAAATAATGAATTAGTGGAAAGAAAATATTAAATGATGACAAACTTGTAATTTTATTAATAATAAATACTAAAAAAAGTATGTCTATATTTTAGGACACTTAAAATAGAAGTTGTGCCTATCAAATTGGGACATAGAGAGTATTATGGAAATTGTTTGAGGTTGGTTAATCATATTTTGATAAATTTTATAAATTGTGTAATAAAAAAGAGATAAATTAAATTGTTTTTTAAATAGATTGAGTTGATTAAAAGTATTTACACCAAAAGAACACTCGATAGGCATAAAAACTAAATAAGTCTATTAATATTTATACATTTTAAATATTTAGATACTTTTTTTAATAAAAGGCGTGAACAACAAGAATCAATAACCACACCCGAATATTCCAATTAGATTGACACCCTCTTAGCGACTTTGTAATCTTCAAGGGTTCAAAGTATTATTAATGTCAAAAGAAAAGAGTGAAGTCTTTACAGCCTCTGTGAAAGCAAGAGTGAAAATAAAATCAGCCTTTGAAAAAGGCCTACATGCAAGAAATCATTAAATAAAATCTAAAATGCCCAATCATGCAAATGTCATCATAAATAAGACTCTCACAAAAAGGCGCAAATGTATTCCACCATGTAACTGTCGTGCAATCTCTTCCAAATCTCGCAAGTCTGTCTGCTACTCCATTACATTCTCTCTAAATATGGGTCGCAACCACATTCATTTTAGAAAGAAGATAAATACACTTAGACTAATCAGGTCTCAACTTCCATGGAATCTCCTTATTACGTGACCGGACCAGATGAACAACCATCGCTGAATCACTTTCCAACCAAAGATTCATCCAACCAATTTCCCAAGCTTGTTGGATGGCGAAGATGGCTCCTTGTATTTCCTCTACATGAGCAGAGTCATTGCCTGTTGAAAATGCAAAGCTTCCAAGAGCATAACCTCTCATGTTCCTGAAGATGCCTCCTGCCCCGAACGATTCTCACTTTCAGAAAAAGAATCGTCTGTATTTGCTTTAATCCAACCCGAAATTGGATGTTGCCAAATGATCGACAAAGTAATAGGAGCTTTTCCTGAAATACCTTGGATGCCTAACTGTTTAAGGATATGTAAATCCTCCAACTTGTTTCCCATATGACTAACTCTAAAGTAATTACACTCCCTTAGAGCAGTCCATACATACCTTAAACATCATGAATATTTGGAGAATTGTTCTCAAAGACAGCAGCATTCCTCACATGCCAAATTCCCCAAATATAAGTAAAAATGGCAGTTCTCCATAAGGCTAAAATTTGTGAGCTGAGCTTCTGAGAGAAAGCTGTCGTAATCAATGCTTCAAGATCGGAAAATTGCGCAAAATTAAATCCTAAAAGATCCCCTATTCCGTTCCAAATCGCAGCTGCAAATTTGCAGGTAACAAAAAGGTGTTGAAATGATTCCGCAGCAACTCCGCACAATCTACAAACCGAAGGCATCATGAAGCCTCTTCGTGTTAGCTCCTCTTCTGTTGCTAGGCGCTTATGAATTGCTTTCCAGCAAGTAATATACCTTGAACGCGGAATATATTTTGCCCAAATAGTTTAAAATAAACCATTAGGAGGCCTTTTATCTCTGATTTTATCATAAACCATATTAGCACTTAATTTGCCATCCTCAACAGCAGTCCAAACACACAGGTCATCCTCCTCAACTAGAGATTGCACTTTCAAGATATCTTCTGTAATATTCGGGTAAGCAATCGAAAAACTCCAAGAGATGCGCCAACCATTTTCGGCCTGAAAATCACTCACTTTCGCATATAAATTTAAATATTTAGATACTTATTTGTTAGGTATAGCGGACTTTTTCTAGTAGTATTATTTCATCGGGTTTAGTCTTCTAGCACTATGTACTTGATGCGCATTATAATTTCTCTTATATTATTTGGTTTAATGCTGCAAAATAATTATTATGTTCTGATTTCTACATGTTTGGTATGCTATATGAGGCTGTAAACCATACTCTATTTTCGTGGTTTATGTGTAGCTCTATTCGTACTATTATGCTTCATAAAATACAAATTTCTATCAATAAAAAAAACACTCAATAGTCTTTCTTAAACCTTTTATTGAAAAGTACTTAAAATTGAGTAATTATTAATAATGAAAAATATATTCATTTGTACTATTAACTTCTCAATAGTTATGGAAAATTCGTAAATTTTAGTAATTATTAATTGAAAAAACAGAATCATATTCTTGTATTAGTTGAAGAATTAATAGAGCTTTGATTTTTTTTCTTTTTGGTTGTATTTCTTCCCGTCCTTGTGATTGTCAAGAAAAAGTTACAACTAATTAAACAACTGACCATGATAACGAATTCTACTTCTCCTCCCACGTTTTGAACACTAATTTCTCATACCACGAGACAATTAATACAGAAAAGAAGAAGGGAAAACAAAGAAAGAAAAACGAAAAATAGACAACGAAACAACAACTACTACAAGTGCAGCAGAAGTAAAGAAACGCCTCTCCTCTCTTCCTCTCTCTTGTTTTATCAGTCCAACTCTGTCTCCTCTCTTTACACCACCACAACCAACAGAAGAGTCACCATTACCAAACAACCCACAAAGAAAAAGCAGCAGTTTTCACCACAAATTTTTCTTTTTGCTGGAAGAGTTTCTATCTTTGTTAGAATTGAAGCACATATTTGAGAACGAGGAGGAAAAGGCTAGATGGGTATTCTTCACGACGACGTAGTGATAATAAGGCAATCAGAGAAGGAACGAGACCAGAGTGTTATCACCATAAACTGCCCTGACAAGACCGGTCTTGGTTGTGATTTGTGTCGAATCGTACTCTTCTTTGGCCTTAACATTGTCAGAGGAGGTAAGTTCACTATGAATATACAAAATTTGCTTGCTTTTATTGATTGATTGTGTAATTTGAGGAATTGATTGTTCCCCTATGATGTGGTGAAGACGTGTCTACTGATGGGAAATGGTGCTACATAGTGTTTTGGGTGGTTGGAAGATTGGATACTAGATGGAGTTTATTGAAAAAGAGACTGTTAGGAGCTTGCCCTTCTTGTTCTTCAGCTTCAGGGATTTCTTATTACCGTTCAGAATTGCAGCCTCCAAGGCCTTCTGATGTCTTTCTCTTGACGTTGTGTTGCCATAACCGGCCCGGTCTTTTACACGGTATATTGGTTCTTCCTGCAACTTGTTCATATTCAATTCTCGTCCAGTCTATCTGACCTTTTCATTTGAATTTTGATGGTATTGATGTTGGGTTTAAACTCAAATACTGAGATGTTTCTCGATTTAATTTCTTACTCAGGTAGATAATTTCTGTTGCAGATGTGACCAGGGTACTTTGTGAGCTTGAACTCGCTGTAAAAAAGGTGAAGGTATCCACAACACCAGACGGGAGGGTGATGGACCTATTTTTCATTACTGACACAAGGTATTGCATCAGTTATGTTTGCTGGTGTTCTGGAAATTGTTTTTGAGAAGGGCGTGTTTTGAACCGTGTGTTGTGCAAGTCTTATGCTTGTATTTTGTTTTCATTATTATTCTCATGAATGATTGCAAGTTGAAGTTGCTTGGCGATTTTTATTTGATTTTTAAGAATGGTATAGTGCTTCAATTTGATTGTCCAGTACACCGGTTATTAGAATGGTAACGAAGTAGCATCACATAAGCTAGAGATATGTAGTGCTTGATCCCCGCTGTGGTTATGCAATTACTTTTACTTGTTTGTTTCCTTCCTAAGAAAAGAAATTGAATTTCTTCCACTTTTCAAGTTGTACTGCTTGTTTAATAAGTCTAGTACAATGGTTTATGGCTATTTATATGATAAGATCACAAATAAAGTGAATTAGTACTCACTTTTTTTTTTCCTTATTGCTATCTTTTTGTTGTCATAGTGTGGGAAGTGCTTAAAACTGAGTCAGTCAATGGAAGTCTGCATTTCTATACTAATAGAGTGATTTCAACCCAATTCATACGCTTAGAGAAATCGATTGTGTGATTGTATTATCCCTACTGTATTGTTTTTATCAGGGAGCTTCTACATACAAATATGAGGAAAGACGACACATATGAACACTTACAAGCTGTTACTGGAGAACCTATGATAAGTTGTGAAATAGAAATGGTTGGTCCTGACATTGCTGCATGTTCGCCAGAATCTTCCTTTCTTCCGACTACAATTACAGAAGGCATCCACTTGGAAATGCCCGTTGAAACTCCAAGTTCACTGACTTCCACTAGTGTTTCTGTTATAATGGATAACTCGTTGAGTCCTGGGCATACACTTGTGCAAATTTCTTGTCAAGATCGCAAGGGTCTTCTTTATGATATAATGAGAACTCTGAAGGATTACAACATACAGGTAAATTAATTAGCAGAAGCAGTTTCTATTAATGTATAGATGTGACGGTATTAATTTGCGTCTTGGTCTGGATTATGAACCTTATGTGTTCGATTTTTTTGATGAAAAAGCTACTTATCATTGTTCTCCTTTTCACAAAGCCATGTTCTAGAGAGAAGAACTGACAGGAGCTAGTAAATTTGGATGATCTTGCTAGTTGTGTAATCAGATTTCTTATGGCCGCTTCACCATACAACAAGGAAGGAGTTGTGAGATTGACTTGTTTATCATGCAATCCGATGGAAAGAAGATAGTTGACCAAAGCAAGAAACAAGCATTGTCCTCTCGGTTAGAAATGGAACTCTCACGCCCTCTTAGAGTAGGTGTTGTCGACCGTGGCCCAGATACAGAGCTAATAGTGGCAAATCCTGTAGAGTTATCTGGCAAGGGTCGGCCACTTGTTTTCCATGACATTACCCTTGCACTAAAAAGGCTTGACACTTGCATTTTTTCGGTAATCACCGTCCGTTATGAACAGCATGAGATTATTTGAGGATCAGTTTCTATTCTATTCATTTGGCAACGACAATTTATATGCGAATTTTCTTTTTGCAGGCTGAGATCAGGAGGCATATGATTGGAGGTCGGGAATTTGAAGTGTACAAAATGCTCCTTGATGAAGGAGAAGGCTTGCATGTTCCAAGAAATAAGATCGAGGAAGGAGTTTGGAACATGTTAATGGGTTGGGAGCAGTAAGTAGAATTCCTCTTTGATGGCCAGTCTTTCTGCTGTATGCTGACGCGAAAAAAATCAGGAGTCATACATCGTTGAGACGCTGAGTCGTTTTGAGTCTAATCTTAACGTAATGGAGATGTGAATTGGTAGCAGGAAATGAGGAGTGAAGCAATCACAGCTGAAAATTACTGTGAAAAGGTATATGAAGCTATGACATGGGTCTGGCTAAGCAGATATCATGTACAGCAATCCATTAACACCTAGTGCAAGCCCCTCCTTACTTGTACATAAAGATGCAAGCAATGTTGTGACGATCTCAACTTTTTAACAACAATGATGTAGAAAATGCTGTTGAAAGCAATAGAGTTAATGTAATTCAGCAATCAGTTGTGAGTTGTGTCCATATAAAGCAGATACAAAAATATCTCTCATTCATTAGCAGATTGCTTCTAGTACTTTGAGATTAGAACATCAACGATTTTTTTAGTTTATTTTTGTTGAGATTCTATTACTTGTAGTAATTGTGACAGGAAGTGTTTGATTCCTCGTATTTCATTGTCAACCATTGTTATACTCTGCCGTCGACGAAACCTTCTTTGAAGCTTTTGTTAAGCAAAAATCTTTTTAACATGCAAAATATCATTGTCACATCGAAACTCTCTGTTTGCATTAATATCATACTAAACAGATGCTTTAAAAACAAAATTAAAAAAAAAATCTAAGATATCTCAGCATGCAATAACAACTCGTCAATTTTCAAGTGCCCATATTGTGTCTGCATTAATCTCGATCAAAATTGACGAAGTCATACAAATAATAATTGCATATTGATACATTGTGGAGTTTGCTTCAACTTTTCTTTTGTCAGCAATGAAAACTTGTATTCAACCCAAAATGTCGATATTACAAAGAACTACATCATTGCAAACAACTACAACATAATGTGGAGTATGGTTCAACTAACAATTACAACATCTAAAATACAAATAATCTTCCTTACACTCCTTTTAACTCCGCTTATGCATATCTATCCACCTTAAACAAAACACTCCAATCTCGGTGAACTTTTAGCGGTATTTAAAACGTATTATTTATTGTATCCACATGATCCAGAAGAGGTAGATCGAGAAGAAGTATTCTGCTTTTTGGTTTTTCAATTCGACTTCTTAAATAAGAGGTGGATAAAAGTGGACAACATTGGAAACTTCACAATATTTCTTCCGAAGCGTGAGTGCCATGGCATCTCTTTTTGTGCGATAGAGCCTCAAATCAAACAGAATTACATATACTTTCTGCAGCATGACTATGAATATATTCACGTCTATACATTAGAATAACAAGATTTTATGAGTACTTTTTTTTCAATCCCTTTACAACAGAGGAAAAAATCTTCCAGATGGGGATGTGATATGTGATAGAATTTCTTACTACGTCATTTTCATCTCCCCCGACATCTTAGATTGTTTTATTGTTGGAGTTAAATGTTTTGGAACTTCGTTGGCCATCATTAAATATGGTGAAGAAGATCGGAGTTTTTTTGAAACCGAAATCCCCCATCGATCCCTCCCATTTAGTAAACTTATTGTAAGTTATCATCCTGTGTTTTATAAGAAAAAATGCTATTGTTTTGGAGCCAACAAAAAGTTAATAGTAGTGAATCTCGATACTAGAAAAATGTCAATTGTTGGTAAAATATTTTCAACGGAATTAGTCGAGTTGAATGGATATTTCCTAGTTAAGGGCAACGAGGGATTGTTGGGTATATTTTTGCTTACTAAGAAAAAAATTCCTCAGCTAATGAGGATGGATCTCTCTCAAAGAAAGATGATGTGGGAACCGGTGCAAAATTTAAACAATAAAATTGTTTATGTTAGTCCTGCAGCATCTTGGTCGAATTCTGCTCCAACAAAATCTACGATTTATTTTCCATTGTTTCAAAGTTCGAATAGTATATTTTACTCACTTTCTACAAGGAAATATCACTTTTTTTTGGGAGATTATAGTTGCAGGGATATTCCACTTGAGGTACAGAGGATGACAGATTGTGCTTGGATTGATGTAGAATAAGATAGATTTATTGATTTACTTATTTATTTAATGTTCTTAACGGAGGATGTAAGTTTACATTTCTCCTTACGGTCAATTACAGGATTGTCAGTTGTTTTGAATTTATAAATGAGCATTAATCTTTAGGTAGATTTCATCGGTTTCTTAGATATTATTGATTTGCGCTCTCACTTTATCAGTATATATGAATGTCTTGGAACTTTGGAATTTATTTCAGTAGTTGAAACCTGAAATAGTTATTATAACTGAACACGCAGTTGTTAGTTTTGCTAGGTGAGCGCAATGATAAGAATTACAACAACAGCTTTCATTGACAAAGTAAATTGAGAATATGATGCTATGGTTTAAACAGAAATACTTGATGATTTAAACTGCATACATAAAATTCTGCCAGTGTTACAAAGTTTTCTGCTCAAAGCTTCCAATATATTCCCAGTCTATGTAAGATGCCTGAAACCGCTGCCCAGAAAGTGATCTGTGCAAAAATCACGTACAAGAGGGTTCCTAATCTCTCTGAGTTCCAAACATCCACGAAAAAGTGCTTTTGGATCCAATATACCTGTTCAAGTAGCATTATTTAGCATCAAACTAGAGTTAAGAAGTAATTGCAAAGTAAACTTGACATCAGAACTTACCAATGTGTTATCCTTGGACTTGTAATACCATCCATTGATGAAACCTTAAAAAATGCCCTGTGCTGCCATCACATAAACTAGCATTGCGTTCATTCCTATCCACTCCAGGAACAGAAACGGCGTGCGCAGTCCCCAGAGATCAATCTGTGAATGAGATTCCAATGAAGAACATTAGTTCTTCGTAGAATTGAGAATGTAAATGATTGTTCAAGCCGCTATTAGTCATACAATTATGTGGAGGACAGAGAACACGATTCCTGCAGCGCCAGCTGTGAAACAGACATAGCTGAAGCTGTACAATTGTTTGTTGATGGGAATAGCTGCAACAACAATGGTAGAAATGAAATTCCAGGCCTGATATTATGCACTTAAAGCTGATTGTAATATACAAAGAAGTAAGAATGAAGCTCACCATCAGTAAAATGGAGACTGATTGCTACTGCAAGTAACACAAGTCCTATTGAGACCCATTGCTTGAGCCTCTCAGAGTGACCCTTGAAATGAATTAAAACACGTCCATAGTGGACGCCAATGGTGCCAGAGAGAATAGCTGAGATCGTGCTGTCAGAAGTCGTCAAAAAATGAATCAATTGTGTAGTTTTTTGATGCCTTGTAATTAATGTTTGGTTTAGATGACTCATGTCATGAATTAACACACCCAACAAACCTTCAGGTTCAAATGGACCCTGGCACCAATCAGGAGCACCTTTACGAGGTGGTCCTGAAGCAGGAGAACTAAGTGTACAAGCCTGAAGTTATAAAACAT
>CAODLS014380213.1:0-10537 GCA_948243855.1 Flueggea neowawraea | reverse complement strand
CCCACTGTGTATATTTTGCGAATACAAAATCATGATGGTCACAACGTCTTTATTAAGTCCAGTATGAATGCATCAATATATGAAATATATGATAATTCATATACATGTAAGAGCATTCATTCCCATATAACAATGAAAATTCTCAATATATCCATATGGTAAACCATATGACGATTCTCAACATATAACATGTATCACGTAAATTCAACTAGTCACCCAATATGTCCATTTAATCATATCAATAGCACATCTTTGAATACAAAACATATAACACACATTTGAATCTAATCTCCAGTTTATACTCACCTTTTCAAGACAGATAGTACGTCTCGTTCGCTTGCCCGGGCTCCCTTTCAACGTTTCTCGATCCTATTGCATATGCTCGAGTTATTCCAACTCTAACTTATGAATATATGCAATGCATATGATGTTATGTTACTAATATATTATGAATGAATTTTATCATTTAAAATGAAAGGAAATTGATCCAATGTGTCTAAAGAAACATTATACTTAGGGTAATTGAAATTCTGTTTTATACCATTCTGGACAACTTATTGGTTCTCTATGTTTGAACATCCAAATAGACTTAGTTTGCTATAAAATTTAACCCCCTTATAATATGCATGTAAAAGTGTTGTCCTGTAAAATTTCACCTCTTAACTCAACATAAAACAATCTCACAAATTTTTCAAAGTTACAACTTTATAACAGATGCACTTCAGGTGGGCAGCCTATAGTATATTGAACCTAACTCTCGTTATGAAAATCCAATTATAATAAAAGTTTGCAAAAATATTCTGGAAACATATTTAAACAAATTTTGTTCTTTTACCATCAAATTATTCCGTCTCTATGATTATAAACACAAGAGATCAAAATCGGACAGTGTTACTGAAAACAGGGCACTTTCAGAGCAGTACTCAATGCAACCACCTTAACTAATAATGTACAGTTACAATGAAAACAATATTTTACATAGTCATAGAAGACATAATTTAAAAGAACTTTAATGTTTTAAGTCTCATCAAAATACGTCTCTATGCACCTGAACAAGACAGTTCACTTTTAGATGGAAATTAAAACCCTAAACAAACATATCAACCAAAACATGCAAATTAATGTGTAAATATACTGCAATTCTTTGCAAAAAAAACCTCAAACACAGTCTTATGTGATTAATATGCATATATAAACACATAAATGCACTTACTCTGGTGATTATAAGCAAAAGATGCAAGAAATACTGAGCTAATTGCGTTTTCGACGATTTCTAGCGTTTCTACCGAATTTTTCTCACCAAAACGGCCTTTCTTCTCTTCTTCCCTCTATTTCCCTTCCTTTTTGCCCTCTCTTAAGGTTAAGCATGAAATGATTCATATTTATCTACATTTAGTTTGATTTTATCATGTTTTAATCCAAGTACGAGGTGGCACATGGTAAAAAGTTGATTAAAAGGTCTAATTAAAAACTTTTGCACTAGTTTTCAATTTGGTCCTTCTTTTATGACTTTTCCACTTAAGGGTACTAAAATATATAACCCAATAAATGAAAAAAAAAATGTTCCTTGTATAAAAACAAAAATAACAGAATCGCTAAACGACACTTTTGCCCACTGTTTATGTCTGGCTCATTTTTAGTACTTATCTTTTTCATTGATGCACCGTTTAACATTTCTATAAACTTTATAGGGGATTTTAATCTAATTCCAACAAATATAAATAAATTAAATCTTTTTAAAATCTTTTTCTTGTCATCTAAATATTTTATGGAATGTTCGATGATGCATATATAATACGTATGAATGTATGTGTTCATATGAATATAATTTATGCCATGTATGCTTCTAAATATGTATTGTGAGTCGAGGTTGTGACACATAAATTGATAGCATTTTGGCCCTAAGTGTACTTAATCTTCCACAAATTCATATGATTTTCATGTATTGTGTAGGGTGGAGTGAATGCATGGAATGTTGATGAAAACTAATGAAAAAGGAAAAATACGTTTTTAAAGTTGCAAGATCAATGGAAGAAAGCACAAGAAAAATCATCTCAAAGGGAGAAATTTCCGTCGTCATACCCTACAGGCCAACGGTCATGGTGTCTAGACCGTGGCCATGCTAAAGGAGAGAATTTTGGGCAGAAGCAAGCCATAACCGTGGTCTCCCTAAAGAGAGAGAAAATGGGTGGCGGCCAAGACAAAAAAAAAAGTAGGGACAAAGGCACATGTCAATGGCATTTTTTAAAGATTGTTTCTAGGGTTTGTAGGAGACCAAGAGAGGTATAAATACACATCTTCCACATCATTTTGAGAATCTTTGAGATCAAGAAATACTCATTACCAAAGCTTGAGAGAAGAGGTGCCAAGAGGAAAAAGGGGATTTGTTGAAGAGATCTATGGTCTTAGAAATGAATCCTCCTCATCTTTTGCTTTCAATTTCTAATTTTTATTTTGGTGATGTTGTTTTTCTTTTAGAGGTTAGTGTTTATTTTTATTTTCTTTAAACAATGGTATTCTAGAATTTTAGCTTGGATGTTGAGTTATAAGTTTTGATTAATACTTGCTATATAATGAATGGGTATTGTGTTTTATGCTCAATATTTGAACAATGCTTAATGGGTATTGTGATTTATGTTCTATAATTGATGTTTGCCCTTGGATTCAATTTAATGGCTTGTTTTAATTGACTATTGTTGAGCTTGATCACCTTGATGATAGTTTTGATAAACCTAGTTGATGGATTGAGAGATGAAGGCTAGGTGAGGTCCAAAAGCATTAAACTTATATAGCCTAGGATAGACATATTCTATGCATGTGAGGTGTTCGATAAAATTCCCTAGAAATCTAATGAGCCTAGTTTGGTTAAGTGAGGCCGAGAGAACCCTTTTAGAAAATTTAGGCATTTCTTAAATGACATTGAGAGAGGCTTTAAGTGATTAAGTGAAGAGAACACTCAATCCCAAAAATCCATTTCATTTATTTAGTAAATAGGAGTCTTTGCATACATCTCAATGTTCCAAACGCCTTTGTTTACTTTCTGATTTTTATTGTATGTTTTTAAACCCAAACCCTTAACAAGTTAATTTCTAGATTTTTATCACTTTCATTTGTTTTTTGATCATTAACTAATACATGTTCCCTGCGAATTTGACGTCTAAGGAATACTCTAAGGGTTTTATTACTACATTGAATATTGTACACTTGCGATAGACTCGATCAAGTTTTTGGCGTCGTTGCCGGAGAATGGTGTTACTAGTTGTGATCTTTTATTTTTCTTTTCTTTTATGCATGGTGTGGCTCATATACAATCTCTTATATTTGTTCATATGGAGCTATTGATTTTGTGCTTTGTGTTCACAATCCACTTGTGGTCTATGGAAAGAGATTGATACATATGGTGTCTTGATTGATGCATAGTTCTAAATGACGATAAACTATGTTTATAGTTTATTTTCTTGTTTTGCTTGCTTGCTTAGAATAAATGTGTGAAGGAGTGTTCTATGCAACTCATTCATGGTTCCCTACCAAATTTTCATGCCTATGTATATATTGTTCCCACTAACGTTTTGTCTTATGCCTAATGATGGATTCATGCATTCAAGGACAAAGCACAAACGAGCAAAGTCAACAAAAGAAAAGCTCTATTTAACCTTATCCTTTTACTTTTTATGCTTTATAGTTACAATTGAACTTGCCTTCATATGTGTAGATTGATATGGCCTTATTTTTCTTGAACATTGAGGACAATGTTCATACTAAGTGTATGAGAGGGGTAATTGATTGCTTTTGGTTCTTTTATTGCTTAAAAATGTTTTGCTTGTGTGTGTTTTTGTCAAGGACCTGGTATATTCAGAAGGAAGAGAAGGATTGGAGAAGAAGGTAGCGAGTGAGAGAGAGAGAGAGAGAGAGAGAGAGAATAAGAAAGAACAATTTTTGTAATTTTTGATTGAATGATCCGGATCATTGTTCCTCCCTTTACATAGTATTGTGATCTATTGTACCAAACTTCTACCTCAGCTATAATAAGACAAAAGTCTACTAACATAAGAAGTAAATGACTCATCTTGTAAACGACAATAACAAAACCAAAAATATGTAGTTCGATCGTCTATACGCTACGACTCGTCGTTTAGGTACGCGACACTCCATCTCCCTTAAAATGATTCTTGTCTCAAGAATCTACATCTGGATCAAAATCTGGGAACTCAGACTTCACTTCTTCTGCATCTTCCCACATAGCCTATTCAACTTCGAACCCTTTCCACCATACTAACCACTACACACCTGCCCTATTTTTCTTCTTAACCATCCTCCTATCCAGAATTGCTCGTGGTTCTGTGATTATAGCCAAATTCCCAAACTCTTATGGTAATTTAGGGTAAGCTACAGTACCACCTCTAATTTTTCTCTTCAATTGAGACACGTGGAACACGGGGTGGACTAAACTTTCTTCTGGCAACTCCAATTTGTATGTGACGTTGCCAATTTTCTGTAAAATCATGTAGGGACCAAAATATTTAGGATTGAGCTTCAGATTGTCTTGTCGCTCCACTGAGTTCTGGCGATAGGGTTTCAGTTTCAGGTAAACGAATTCACCTACTTCAAAGCTTCTCTCACTTCTTCCCTTATCTGGTTGTCCCTTCATACGATCTTGAGCTCGTAAAAGTTGTTTCTTGAGATCGTTAACCACTTTCTCTCTCTCTTGCAGGAAGGAAGCTATTGAAACAATTCGAGGCTCTATATCGACCATCGTAGAGTGTACTGGAGGCTTAAACCCGTAGAGGGCTTCAAAGGGAGTCATGCCCAAATATGAGTGAAAGGTGGTATTGTACCACCACTCCAGCAGGTAAAGCCATCTACTCCACTTCTTAGGGTTTTGGAATGTCATGCATCGTAAATAGAAATCTATGCACTAATTAACTCACTTTGTCTATCTGTGGATGGTAAGATGAGCTGAGTTTTAGTTTTGTTCCAAGTAGTCTAAACAATTCTTGCCATATCTGACTTGTGAACACTGTATCCCTATCTGATATAATGTTTTCTGGAAGACCATGCAACTTGTAAATGTTAGCCAGAAATGTCTGTGCCACTTGTAGAGTTGTCTAGAGATGTGTAAGTGGCATGAAATGGCTATACTTAGTAAATCTGTCCACCACCATTAGTATAGAATTTTTTTCCTTCAAAAGTGGGTAATCCTTCAGTGAAATCAAGACTAATACTTTTCCAGGCTCCTTTTGGGATAGGTAAAGGCTCTAATAGACCAAGATAGGGCACATTTTCATGCTTGCATTGCTGATATATTGCACATTCGCATATTACTTTACTTATGTCCTTCTTTAGATTAGGCCAGTGGAACTGTTGTTGAGCTTTGTAATATGTAGCATGGTAACTAGAATGGCCACCTTCAGGAGATGCATGCAACTCATGGATAATTAATTCTTTCAATCTCGTCTTTTTCCCCCCACTAGTCTTCCTTTGAACCTTAGAATAAATCCTTATAAGTGTAGTTGGTTTTAGGATCAGAATTACCTATCAACCCTTCAATTATCTTAGTGATTTCTACAGCCCCCACATAACTGTCAACTACTTCATTAAGCCATTCAGGAGTAAGGACTGTAATAGCTTGCAATTCCTCATTGTGTACCCTCGAAAAGGCATCGACAGCTTTGTTTTCTCTCCCTTTCTTATACTGTATTCCATAGTTGAATCCCAACAACTTGGTCAACCATTTCTTCTATAATTATGAGCTAAGTCTCTGAAGTAGTAAATATTTGAGGCTAAAATGATCTGTTTTAATTATAAATGTCGCTGCTCCAAGGCAATCCCTCCATTTATCCACTACTGATAGAATAGCTATCAATTCCTTTTCATAGGTTGATAATCCTATATTCCTTTAAGAAAGAGCCTTGCTATAGAACCCAATAGGCCTCCTTTTCTGCATCAAAATAGCTCCCACACTTGTATCACTAGCATCTATTTCCAATTCAAAAGGAATTTCAAATTTTGGTAAGGTCAACACCGATGCTTCACATAAGGCTTGTTTTAATGTCTCGAATGCTAGTGTAGCCTCTTTATTCCATTTAAAATTGTCCTTCTTTAAGAGCTCAGTCAATGGTTTACTGATAGCTCCATAGTTCCTTATAAATTTCCTGTAATACCCTGTAAGCCATAGGAGTCCCCTATTGGCCTTAAGGGATTTAGGTTATGGTCATTCTTTTACTGCCTCAATCTTCTTTGGTTTAGTAGATACCCCCTACCCTGAAATAAGATGACCCAAATATTCTACTTCTTTCACTCTAAAGTAACATTTGGATCTTTTTGCAAAAAAGGTATTAACTCTTAGTATTTCCAGCACAGTTCCCAAATATTCTACTGTAGATTAGTATGTCATCAAAGAAAACTAGCACAAAATTCCTCAAATAAGCTGAAAATACCAGATTCATTAAAACCTAAAAAGTAGTAGGGGCATTAGTGAGCCCAAAATGCATCACTTTGAATTCTTAGTGTCCTTGATGTGTTCTGAA
The DNA here is from genome assembly GCA_948243855.1 of Flueggea neowawraea. Taxonomy (NCBI): domain Eukaryota; kingdom Viridiplantae; phylum Streptophyta; class Magnoliopsida; order Malpighiales; family Phyllanthaceae; genus Flueggea; species Flueggea neowawraea. The sequence continues at coordinate 4,010 of CAODLS014380213.1, read as the reverse complement.
AGCAGTCTTTGGTATGTCTTTTATTGCCATTCTTATTTGACAGTATCCAGATCTGAGATCTATTTTAGAAAAGATCCTAGACCCTCCCAGTTCATCCATTAAATCTTCGACTAGGGGTATAGAAAATTTGTCTTTAATGGTAATGTAGTATAATCCTCGGTAATCAATACAAAATCTCCAAGTTCCATCTTTTTTTTTACTAACAGCACTGGACTAGCAAAGGGACTATGATTGGGTTCAAATATAGAGGTTTCCAGCATCTTCTTTACCATGTTTTCCACTACTGTCTTCTGGAAATAAAGCTATTTATAGGTCTTAGGTTTACTGGTTTTGAGTTAGGTTTTAAGGGTATTATGTGGTCTAAGGTTCTGTGGGGAGGTAACCCTTTAGGTTCTACAAAAACATTGCAAAATTCTTCAGTAATCCTTCAATCACCTCATGACATTCTTGATTCTGATATTCTTGAACCATCATGAATTGATGCCTTGTAACACTATGAATTCCTTGTTTAAACAACTTTTGGACTCCTTTCCCTTTCAACACTCCAAACATTTTGTTTCCCTTCTCTGCCTTCAATACAAAAGCTCCATCATTGTCAAGAATGGTTATCTCTCTATTTTTCAATTCAAATTGAATAGGGTCATACCTCTCCATCCAATCTAACCCTAGTACAATGTCACAACCACTAAGAGCCAACACTCGCAAATTTGATTGAAATTCTTTCCCTTGCATCAACCACTTAAATCCTTCACACTTGGCATCACTTCTCATATTCTCTCCATTAGCAATTGTAACTGTAATCATTGTTGTTTTAACTATAGGTATATTTATCCCATTTACTAAGAACTCGTCAATAAAGCTATTTGTGCTTCCACTGTCAATTAGTATACTGATAGCTCTTTTTCCCACATATCCTTTAATCTTAAAAGTACTCGGCCCTGATTTGCCACTCAAGGCATGCAGTGATACTCTAGTGTTTCCTTCCTCTACAACTTCACCTCCGTCACCTCCTGCATTAGCCTCCATCTCATTCGCTCCCCGTCTTCTTTAACATCCCATTCTTGTAGCAACATGTGTAGTCTTTGTTTGAGATTACCCTAGTGGTTAAGTGTATACTTGTCATCGAATTTCCAGCACTTTTCTGGTTCTCTCCTTATTTCTCCTTTAGCCATAGGTTAGGTGGGTTGGTGATCTCTATTGGTAGAATTTGTTGAACCAAGGGTGGTTCACATTTAGATCCTTTTATATTTTGATGATGAACAAAAATTGGTAATTAAGATAACAAAGCACAATGTTCAATGAGATGGCCAAATGATTCAACTGTTCAGGTAAAAGAAGTGTTACTTGAGTAAAACAAGTTCCAGAGGCATGAGAAAGTGAAGCTTTCACTCGACCAACTTGGAATTCACTCGAGCAAGTAGAAAGCCCAGAAACATCATTGAAGTAGGACTTACTCGAGTAAGAAATAAAGTTACTCAAGTAATCGAAGAATCAGGTACGAATCAGGTCAAAAATCACGCTCACTTAAGTAAAAAATATTCTTACTCGAGTAAGTCATCTATGGCAAGAAATCAAGCATCAAATGCACTCCAACGGATAGATTATCAACTCCGACAGTCATATGGGAAGAAATGCTATAAATACATGAAGAAAAGGCAGACAATGCATGGATAATCATGTGTCTTCAAGTCTCAAATATTTAGATCAAACCATCGATCTCAAAACACCAAAAACCAAGCTAGAGAGAAGATCATGACCATCAAGCAAACACATGTAGTCCTAGCATAGAGCTTTCAATTGTATCTTTTTGTATACACCTTGGGTATGGAAAAGGTTTATTGTGAGCCTTAGAAAACAACATTGTAAGGGCTTTAGAGATGTGAGCCTTGAGAGAAATCAACCTTGGTTTATTCTTGAACAGGAATCAAGTATTGTAAGAGTTCTCACTTAGCTTGAAAATGAAGGTGGCTTTGGAGGTGTTGAGTCGGGAATCAACCTCTTTGTAAGGCCTTGTTGGATTGAGCCATAATCAATTATCTAGATATAATAAAAAGCCTAAGTGAGATTTAGGTAGTGGACGTAGGCAAAATTGGCCGAACCACTCTAAATCATTATGTCAATTTTCTCTTCTTCTTACTCATACAACTCCACCAAGACAAGACCAAAAAATCCACCCAATAGCATTTGGTTTTTGTGGGTTTTGGTAAAGGTGTTTGGTGATGTAAGAGGTGCTATTGGTAAGTCTTGTGGAGTTTGTTGAGGTGATATTGGTAGTTTTGGTGGTTGTTGAGTATTTGGTGGTGTGTAAGGTAGTTTGGTGCAGAGTGTCATTTAATATGGTTGCTCATATGCTTCATTTAAGTCATTAGGTTTAAATCTCTTGACTTCCACGCTTAAATCATTATGTAATCCGCCCAAAAAAACTTTAAACAAATAGGATTCAGTAAAACTAGGATTGATTTTCTTTACTAGAGATTTGAGATCCTCGAATCTCTTTAGGTAGTCCTCTAAAGTGCTGGTTTGTTTGATTCAATGAAAGTCCTCCACCACCTGGACCTCTTCCTGCTCCCCAAATTGCGTGCACAAGGCTGTCACAAACTCATTCCACTTCAGGATAGGCTTACCATCCTTCCATTCTTGAAACCAGATGTCTGGTTTAGTATCCAGGAACATTGTTGCTGTCTTCACTTGATTTTCCTCCTTCACTTGTTATACTTGGAAAATCTTACTACATTTCCTCAACCATGCTTGAGGATTAGTTCCCTCAAATGTGGGAAAATCCAACCTAGGCCAGATCTGGGTTTGAGTTTTTAAAATAGGTAAGAAAGAATTTTCTAGTGTGGCTTGGGTGATGGTAGGTTGATTTTTTTATTGGTGTGTGGGGTTCAATATGTATAGGTGTAGGGAGGATACCCTTTCCGAAATCGATTTTACTCCCAAATGAGCTCCCACTTTTAGTTTGTTGAATCTGAAAGGATCGCATCATCTCCATCATACTCATCATCATCTTTTTCATTTCTGCAGTCTCTTTCTATGCTTTTGCTAACTTTTTTGGTAATTCTTCTAGGGCAGAGAGTTTGGTTTCCATCTTTTTCACTTAGTCGTCAAGGGTTTTCAGGCGAATCCGTCAGCCATGATGCATGTCTTGGAAAGAATTAGCAAAAAATTCTCTGATACCAAATATCAATGACCTGGTATATTCAAAATGAAAAGAAGGATTGGAGAAGAAGGTAGTGAGTGAGTGATGAACGCTCAATTATACATATTTGTATTGTTGAATTCCTATCATTTTGGTTATAATTAAGTTGTTTTCATAAGTTCTGGTATTTTATTGGTTCATATTTTGTTTTTCAGGTCATGTGATGGTGTTTTGATAGAATTGAATGAAAGCAAGCCAAAACGGAGATTAAACGATAGCTTTCGAGGCTTTCAACACAAGACACAGTCTATGACCACAAGACACGGCCGTGTAATACCGTGTCCTATTCATCATTGTTAAATGCGCCTCCAGGACGCAAGACACGATTTGAAGACCAAGACACTACCGTGTAATTTCATGATCTGGTCGTGTCATATTTGCTAGAGTCAAATGCACATTAAGAATGAAAGACACGACCTTGGAGCCCAAAACACGACCGTGTCTTAGTAGTTTTGTCTGTGTCTTGCCAGTTTTGGAACCAAACACGTCAAATAGCTGAAACAATGAAGTTTTAAAGCAAGACACGGTTTGAAAAGCGAAGACACGGCCGTGTAATGTCTTTATCGGGCATTATCTTACCAAAACACACCATTTCGACCTATTTATGATTTAAACGAACCCTAATCAGAATGAGTCGCCATTGATACACAAAAACAGAGTTCTAGAGAGGGAAAGAGCTGGGTTTCAAAGGGAGAACGTCCTTGGAGTGGATCGACATCAAAATCGAGTGGATTGCTTGAAGATTGAAGGATTCTCAATGGGTTCTTTCATTCTCTCTTGTTTTCGTTTTGTTGTTGTTGATTTATCTACT
>CAODLS014379633.1:0-10220 GCA_948243855.1 Flueggea neowawraea | reverse complement strand
AACCATAAATGCGAAACCAAGTATAGATACGTGTTAGAAAAATGCAAAACCATCACAACAAATGCAATAACAAAGAGTTAAGACAAAAAATGAGAAGAATTACCATAATTCCATAAGCAAGACCTTGAATTCCAACACTAGCAATTGACGCACCAGCAAGTTTCAATGAACCCAAATGCCCAGCAAACATAAGGGTTACGAAGGTAAGCATATAATTGAATACAGAAACAACTATAGAAGCTCCAGAGAGAAGCCAAAGTGTTCTTGATTCCCATGCAAACAAACGTGGCCACCAACGGATTCCACCCGCTCTCCGCTCCAAGAATTCTTCTATTGCATCCGACGATAAGTCCCGAATTCTCGTTTGCGATTCGAGTCTCCTTATTAATGGCTGCGACTCTTCCGACCCCATTTTTTGCTAAAACTGCCCGAGCACTTCAATGCTCTGTTTTTGTTTTCTCAAGTGCCAGTAAGTTTCCAGTTATATATATATATATATACACTCCAGTCCCATAGTATTATAAGTGGAACGAAGGTCTTCTTGTTTTGTTAAAATAATTTATGTGAGTAGAATATTTAAATTTATAAAATATAATTTACTTATTGAAAATGAGGATTGGCAGTAAGTACTGCAGAAAAGTCGGATGGTAGATTTGACACCTGACATTACATCTACCAGTCTTCTAGGTTACGTAGATATAAAGCTGCTGGAAGAGTAGCTAAAATCTAACACGTTATTTCCTGCCAGTCTCCTACTCCTTTTACTTCGTTTATTATTTTGCGAAGAAAACATTTTGTTTCGTTTGATTGGAAATCCTAACTGTCAGTTCGATTACGATTGATTCATGATTAAACATTTTGCTAGAATATTATAGGAATGATATGATGTAAAAGAAAATAAATAACACAGAGTTATTAAAGGATAAACTTTCAAGGCATGGGTGTGAAAAAAAAAAAATCAAGGCTTGGATCATACTGCCCGCAACATTGTCTTGAGTCCAAAATCATGTTCATATCCGAATTTTTATTGAGACGGGACTTTTATTTACGCTTGCCAGAAGAAAATGTGCTTTTAGAAATTTGACACTAGCATATTTTATGCTTACTTTTAATGTGCATTAATTGATTCTTTGATTGATTTGTGAGGAAATTTAATTAATTTCTGAATATTTTTGTATTCAAGTATAGTAATGGTAGGAAAATTGGGTATACTCATGATGCATAGTGGGTGGAACCTGATAATATTATTGGTAAATCTAATTGTTTGGATTTCGTAATTACAAAAGGGAAATGTTCATTTTATACAAGTTTAATATACCAATTTTTTGAAAATACTAATGCCTCAAACTATTTCTAAAACTAGCCTGAATCCACAAACGACATATTGACAAGTTCTTATGCGAAATTGGAGAAAAAATCACAACTAAGATAGATGTCCACATACGGCGCAAAATTAGTGCACAAACGATGTTTTAATTGATTTAGATTATTTAAGCTGATTTGATTCAAATTTATCATTTTTTTATTATTAGTTTACAAACCGTGCATAATGGTTGACAAGTTTAATTTTAATCTGACTAAATTTTTTGTGCACAAATCGCACAAACAAGTGCATGAGTGCTGTACAAATGAAAATTTAAATTTATTTAATAATTCAACTATTTTTAGGGACTACTAATTGATTTAAGAGTGGAGTTTTTGTTCTATTCTTAGGGTTTGAGATCAATGGAGATTGGCAAAGGGGAGGGAATGGGAGAGGAATGGGCAGAGAGGCATCTGCAATCGAACGACCATCGAAGCGGAGGCAATCTCCATGGTGGAGAAGGTGGAGGCGACATACGAAGGAGGTGGAGGAGGCAGACGGGATGAGGAAGGAAAAAAACGGAAGGGAAGAGAGAGACAAAAACAGTGCAGAGTAAAAAAGAGGGGGAGAGAGAGAGAGAGAGAGAGAGAGAAGGGAACAAAAAAATGAATGAAAATGAGAGAAAGTGCTGCACGAGAAATTATACATATAATCTGGTTGTTACGAGAATATTTTCACAATTCTACTAGTTTTAGAAATAGTTTAGGTTGATTGATAAATTTGCAAAATCAAACTTTTTAAATGATATATTGTAGAATTTCCTTAATTATAAAAGGATTAGGATTGGATCTCCTAATAGAAGAGAGCCCATCAAGAGTCCACACATACTAAAGTCTAAATTTGGATTTCTTCACTTATTATCATCGCCCCTGTCTTATTAGTGTATGTGCCTAGGAGTCAACCATTAAGAGCACTACATAAGTAACAATAAAACATAAAAGAGATATGTTCATTTCGCTAATTGATGTGATATAAAAATCATTTTGGTTGGTATGAATATATCAATGAAACAATATTCATGATATAGTAAGTTCGCACATTGTGTGCCTTGACAAGTGAGGAACATGTTAGTATTTGAATACTATATCTAAATTTCTATAGCCAATAATTGTCGGTATTGGGCGTCGATAATTAGTGAGATAATTACATGGTTTGCTTGATATCATTTCCCCATGGAAAGCAGTTATGTGATATCTAGGCCAAACATGTGGTGCATAGTTAAACATTAATATGGTTGTTGGATTAACCTGTCACAACCCATTTACGGACCATGATCGGCGTACGAGATGAACCGTCTATAGGAGCCCAGCTCATCTCGCACAAGTCTCGGAGAACTGAACTAAGACTATTTTGTTGCAAATCATATTAAATCCATTTTTTTAAAGTTAATAATTAAAACTCCAAACTTATTAAAACATAAGTTTCATAATAACAAAATATTTGATAAATAATAAATCATATTTAAATATCAAATAAATATACTAAAAACATACACCCACAAGTAAACCGATGTGGAGCAACTAACAAAATAAATAAATGGGCTCGAACAAGATGACACTAACTGCAACTGTAGGGTTCCTCACCAAGTGTTGAATGCCGAGAGATTGCAATCAACCAAAATCACCTGTAAATAAGAGTAGGGAAGACAAACAGAAAAGATAGGGGTAAGAACCTTAGTGAGGAAAATACACTCCAGAACGCCTCATTCGTGCCTTACAAAGATAGTTTTGAAAATGTTTAGAGAACATCACATGCAGGTATAAGTGTATATACGTATACACGCTAAGTACAGAATAATAGTTTCGAAATTCATTTCAAAATCGTTTGCAACTAAAGCAAACAACAGACAAGTAAACATATCAAAAACTTATTTCAGATTATGCAGAAATTCATGTTTTCACAAAAAAAAATGTATTATGTTAAAATCAGTTACAAATTGAATAAAACTGATAATCACTAATCATATTCCAATATTATACTAAAACTACGTTGACTAGATCAGATCAAATAAACTAGCAACCTTAAGAGTCCAAATGGTACACAACTCAAAAGGACTAACAACTGAAGTCTTAGGTGCTCAAAATAGTACAGTCCACCCTAAGGGTCACTAAGCTGTCACAAACAGGAACTGATCTAAGTACATCAGCGAGCGTTGCAGTTCACATGCTTCAGCAAGATATACTTTGTCAAACTACTAAACAATATACTACGAAAAAATGAGCAACAACACAGATTCACCAACATTATTATGCTAACAAAGCATATCTGACATGTGGCCAACATCAAAATCATACGTGGACTCCGCCACTAGATCATGATCAAAATACATGGACTCCACCACTAGAAATGTCTCATAAGTGGACTCTGCCACTAGACAAAAGTTCACGTGTGTTAGCTAGACACACGGGTCACCACCTACTCAGGTAACTGAGTGCTACCACCTACCCTGGTAACTGAGTCTTCACTATGGTATACCAAATGTTATGTTTACCACTGTAACATAAGTGTCTGAGTCAGAATAATTAAATAAATTTGTATGCCAAAAAATTAAATACAAAATTAAACAGATAATAGTGGCTACACCACTCACAGATCATGCAATCACCAATTTACAGAGATCAAAGGACATATTTCAAAGAGTATAAATATTTCCAAAATATTTATATAAATGGATATATAATAGCCTTCAAAAACAAAACAAAAATTAGTAGCCGAAACAAATCTTTTCAAAGAATACAAATTTAGGAAATATTCTTTACAGAAAATATTTCCTTTTTATTGATCAAAATACTTAGATCAACCAAAAGCGTTTATTTCGAAATACAAAACTATTTCAAAATACCAGATAATATCCAACCATAATTTCATAGCAGAGGTTTTCACGTAAGTTAAATTTTTACATTTCTTATCCTTTATTAATTTCATATTACATGCCAATGTCCAAACACATCAAAAATGATATAATTTAGAAGACAATCTATGTGTCTGAAACTGCCATTTTACTCACCAAAAAATCTAAGCTAAATGGCCCAATCACATACCACTGGTGGTCGGCTAACCTGGCTGACCAGAATACAAAACTAAAACAATTATTATAAAACAATTGTCAAACTGTGGTACTATGGCAATACTGAATACATGATATGCAGATGCAGACTTAAACCCTCAGAAGCCTATTTCGGTCGAAAATCCAATATTGCAACCTCGAAAGTCGAACGTCTCATAAAATTACCATTTAGTCCCCAAAGACTTAGTAAATTACGGATTAATCCCCAAAATATTCCAATCTCATAATACAATCCTCAATACTCCAAAGTTATTTTTCAATCCTCATAATTCACCAGATATGTTAATTAACCCTCTAAATAATCCAAAAACCCAATTCTAGTCCCCAATGCCAAATGTCACATTTAGTCCTCAAATGGTAAATTATCCAAATAGTCCCTACATCTATTCCGCTTGAGACCTGACATTTCTATCCATGCCAATCAACTCAAAACAACATCCTAAACATGAATCTAGCATCCATTTACACAAACAACTCAAAAATCGCCATATTTCTTCAAAAATCCGAATTTCACCAACCCATTTACAAATAACACCAAATCTCATAAAACTGAGCTTAATATATGTTATTCTAGCTTCATTAAAGCCTAATATAATATCCTCAAGCATCCATTATAACATAATCAAACAAAAACTCAAATCCATTTCAAATTCGGCCAAAACCCTAACCCATCCAAAACAACATCAAATCTTCATAACTCATGCTTAAATCATGTTCTAATTTGTTCCGTTCAATTTTGATCATGTCAATTGAGTTTGAAGATGTGAATTTGTCAAAATATTTGGTGTTAGTTTATCTCGGTTGATTTATCTCGGTTGATCTTGAACGATTGGAGTGTTGAGTGGATGATTAATGATTTTGAAAGGGAGTTACTCGAGTAAGCAAAGAGTGTTACTCGAGTGAAATGGACATTGGATTACTCGAGTAAGCAGTTTTCTATTACTCGAGTGAGAGGAGATGTGGATTACTCGAGTAAGCAACTTTATTACTCGAGTAAGCTGACCTTCAGATGAATTTCTGGAAAAATCTTACTAGAGTAAGATTAGGTGCTACTCGAGTAAGATGAGTGTTACTCGAATAAGGTGGGTTTGTCACTTGAGTGAGCTATGCAGATTTGCTGAAGCGATGTCGTTTTAGGCAGGGGTCTATATATACCCCCTACCCGACCCTCTCTTCTCTCTCACCTTTTGCTTATTTCTTTCACCTCCAGATCCATTTGTTTTGTTTGTCCATTGCCTCTCATTGGTTCTACATCACTTCTTGAGGTAAGATCTAGCCTCTAAACTCTTTATTACTTCATTTTTTAGCTTGAATCATTGAAGAATGTTTTGGGTATTTTGAGTGTGGGCTTCAAAGCTGTTGATTTCTGATGAAAGGGAGGTTGTCGGATGTTAGGTTATGATAGATTAATGTTAGATACACATGAATCAAGCTTGGTTTTGAAAGATTTGATGAGTTCTTTGAATGGGTTAGTGTTTGGCTGAATTTGTGGGGAGTCTCAATTATTTTGAGTTGTTGTGATGGATTTGATCATAGATTTATGTTCAGGAGATTCATTATGGGTAATGTGGGTGATTGGTAACGATTTTCATCGGTTAAATTGGAGTTAGATAAATTTGAAAATTTTTGGGTAAGTTACTTACTCGAGTAAGCACTTCAGGCAAGGTGTCACTTGAGTGAACCCTTTGGGTTACTTGAGTGAGCCATGGTTCTGTAGGGACCAAATGTGTAACTTTTATATTTCGCAATTTCTGAGAGTCAGGGGTCTAATTTGAGGATTTTGACTACTTGAAGAACTAGTAGATAATTTAGGATTACTTTGAGGACTATTTTGAAATTTGCCAAGTTTTGAGGATTATATTGTAATTTTACATTGGTCGATGATCAAATTGTAATTTTACGTAGATTTTAGATTTTGCATTCAAAGTGATAGATTATCATTCGATTTGAATTTTTGGGACCTTGAGAGTCCACATTTGCATTTGCATATCATGCATTTGGTATTGTCACAGTACCACATTTCGATTTGTTTCTAATATGCATCTGTTTGATATATATATTTGTTCAGTTTTGTATCCTGGTCAGCGAGATTAGCCGCCCCACCAATGGTACGTGTTTGAGCCATTCAACTTGGATTTTCAAATGAGTGAAATAGAAGCTTCTGACATATAAGCTGTGTCTTCTAAGTTATATTATTTTTAACGTTTCTAGACCTTGCTATGTAATCTGAAATTAATAAAGGATAAAAAATCCTTAATTGAATTTACATGAAAACCTTTGATGTGAAAGCCTGATTGGATATTATCTTATGTTTCAAAATAGTTTATGTATTTCGCAATAAATATTTTTTTTGATTTTAGTATTCTGTTCGATAATAAGGAAATGTTTCTGCAATAAGTATTCTGCTGAATTTGTACTTCTTTGAAAAGAAGAGATTATATATCCAATTATACAAATATTTTGGAAATATTTTGATTCTTTAAAATCTATTCTTTGATTTCTAAAATCAGTGATTTTATGATCTGCCAGTGGTGTAACCACTATTATCTATTTGATTTTTCATTTAAAATTTTGGCATAAAAATTTATTTAATTATTCTGACTCGGGACACCTATGTTGCGGGGATAAACATAAAATTTGGTATACCATAGTGAAGACTCAATTACTAGGGTAGATGGTATCACTCAGTTACCAGAGTAAGTGGTGACCCGTGTGTCTAGCTAACACACGTGACCTTTTGTCTAGTGGCGGAGTCCATGTATGAGACATTTCTAATGGCAGAGTCCACATATTTTGATTAGTGGTGGAGTCCACATATGATCTAGTGGCGGAGTCAACGTATGATTTTGATGTTGGTCTTATGTCAGATTTGTTTGGTGAGCCTGTGTTGTTGCTCATTTTTCTGTAGTATATTGTTTAGTATTTTGACGAAGTATATCTTGCTGGAGCACGTGGACTGCAACGCTCGAGGATGTACTTCAATCAGTTCCTATCTATTATAGCTTTGATACCTTTATGGTAGACGCAGTACTATTTTGAGCCCCTATAGCTGTCAAATGTTAGCCCCTTTGAGTCGGATACCATTTGGACTCCTAAGGTTGCTAGTTTATTTTGATCTGATCTAGTAAATGTGGTTTTAATATAATACAGGAATATGATCAGTAATTATCAGCTCGGTTCAGTTGATAACAAATTTTAACATAACACGTTTTTTGTGAAAATGTAAATTTTTGCATAATCTGAAATAAGTTTTTTCATATGTTTACTTATCTGTTGTTTGCTTTGGTTGCAAATGATTTCGAAATTAATTTCAAAACTATTATTCTGTATTTAGCGTGTATACGTATATATACACTTATACCTGCATGCGGTATTTTTGAATTGTTTTCAAAACTGTCTGCGTGAGGCCTGGTGCCACTCTGGAGTGTCATTTTCTCACTAGAGTTCTTACCCCTTTCTTTTCTGCCTATTTCCCCTGTTCTTATTTTCAGGTTATTTTGGTTGATTGCGATCTATCATCATTCAACACTCGGTGAGGCACTCTGAAGTTGCAATTAGTGCCCTTTTGTTCGGGCTCAATTATTTATTTTGTTAGTGCACCACACCGGTATACTTGTGGGTCTATGGTTTGTATATTTAATTGGTGATTAAACATGGTTTCTTACTTAGAAATATTTTAATAGTATGAAATTAATGTTTCAACAAAAAATTGAGTTTCTAATTTATTTTCTGTAATAAATGGTTTTAGAAATTGTTTGCAATGAATTAGTTATAAGTTTTGTTCTCTGAGGCTTGTGCGAGATGGGTCTGGCTCTCACAGACGGTTCACCTCGTACACCGGGCATGGTTCATAAATGAGTCGTGACACATACAAGGTTCAAATGTTGAGGCTCCAACGATCAGAAAAATGGATAACTCGAGTAAACCATAATTCTTTCTTAAGTTACACATTTCAGGGGTCGTGTTCTTCAAATGGCTAACTCGAGTTAGAATATATGTCAGAGCATTAAATGCAATGACTGCTCTATCTCACAACGACTACATTAATTCCTCCAATGACCATATAAACTTGAAAAGCTATAAATAGTCCCAATGAGTCTTCTCAAGTGTGTATTGTATAGTTATAATGCACAAACAATGTACATGTAAAAAAGTGAGCAAGTTTTTCTCTAGTGATAATTGACCAGAAAAAAAGATAGAGGATAAAAGATCCAAAAAGAGAGAGAATGAGAAGTGACTATTTGATTTGATTTAAAAAGACTTACAAATAAGTGCATAATTGAATTTTTCTTTTGAAACCCAAAGGAAGAACCTATTTCATTTCATCTTTAGCAATAATAATAATACAAATAGGACATGAGAATCCCAAATATAAGAACCTGACGTGGAATGTACCTCCCTAGCAAGATAGTGAGTTGCACCATTCACATCCCGCTTTACAAAATCAACTCTAATATCATGTAAAGTTGTTAACAAAATCTCTTGTATTTTTGTCAAAAAAAAAAAGTGAAAGTTGTTAACAAAGAATGGCTATTATGAACTAGTAAATCTACAACAGAAAAATTAGAAATTGGTGTTGCAATAAAACAAATAGCAAGCATACGATCATATTCAACAATCGTCGAGCCTCCCCCTTGGCATAATAGTCTTTTTTCTTAAATCAATAATGTTGTTAGTTTAATATTAACGTTAGGGACTATTACTAGAATTTTCTAACTTGTAGAGACGTATTTGTATATTTGTCTATACCTCAAGGAATAAGAAGGAATTTAACCCTTTTAATTAAATAAGCCAAATAGCCGATATATACGCCCACGCCCACATGAAGAGTATCGGATCCGAATAGGTCGTGCCACCTCGGAGCTCAACTCAAGCATTAACGTAAAGGCTTCTCTGTCAGAACACGTTTAACAAAGCAAACAAAGGCAAAAACTCATAAATTAAATGGTTTCACTAATTTAGATCCAGTCTCAAATTCCGTCTCCGAACCCTCAATTCCTTTCATTCTCTCCTTCGCATTGCTTTTATCTCACACAACAATTGGCATAATTTGAAATTTTATGAGCTCAAAACTTCGCAGGTGAGTCCATGTCTCCTATTCTGTAATTTTAGTTTGGATTAATCATTTCAAATTATTAAATGATTGTATGTTTAGGGCAGGATCCAATGTAGAACGGTCTTAATGCTTTTGTTTTCTTGCTTCAGTGAATTTGGATCTTAATGATGTTTTATATTCTGGGTTGCTTCAGTTTAATTTAACGCTTTGAATTTTGTTGGGTTTGTTGTCGTCGATTGGACAATTTACCATGGAATGAAGGTTCATATATTTGCATGTTTGATGGTATTTTGGTAATGGGATTCAACAAGTCATTTTGGTTTCGATTTACAGTCTTTGATACATATGTCGCTATTCATCCTTTTTAAAAAATCTGTATTTTCATTTTTTCACCGTTTCAGTTGTGTGTCCTTCTAATGATTTTGAATTGATTTATGTATGTTTTAGACCTCAGAATTATAATAAATTTGAAAGGTTTTGATCAATGGTCATATGTTTGATTTAAATTTTCCGATACGATTATTAAGGTAATTGAGGTTTTGAAAGAATGTTCTGGTATTGTTTCTGATCAAGGATTTTAATGAGGTACAATGGATGTTTTTCTTTCTTGCAAGGACAGTGTTATTGAGCCTGAAAGGCTGCTTTAGCATTGAAAAGTAAGAAGGTGAAATTTATGAAGAAAGAGAGAGGAGAGGGCACAGATGGTTGGGAGTCAATCCACAGAATCTGGTGAG
>CAODLS014378475.1:0-10055 GCA_948243855.1 Flueggea neowawraea | reverse complement strand
TTTTTTGTCAAAATGAATAAAATTTTACAAAATTAAGAAGATTTTATACATAATTTTCTAAACATACCCTCATAATTAATAATTTATATAGTAAATAATTCATATTTCTAAGAGATTATTAGTATTATAATTAATACATTTCAATTATTTTTTTAACTTGTTTGTGAAAAAAGGAAATAATGGGTTATTTATGGTATTCAAAGGGTTTGACTGAGAGAGAGAGAGAGAGAGAGAGAGAGACGACGTGGCTATTGTGTTGGGTCGTGGTTGCATTACCAAGTAGTTCTAGAAGGCTAATGTGTTGCAAACACGAATCGAATCTTTGTTTGTCTGGTACTTGGGATTTCAAAGGGGGACAACCTGGCATTTTTTATGCCGGCAACGCTGGGACTGTCAAAAAGGTTAAAACACAGCAACTCCGACTTTTATCGTACAACGTATTCGACAGTTATTTGCCGTTTGGCAGGTAGCCATTTAGTAAATTTTTCTTTCTTTATCTTCTAAAATAACACCTCACGTCTATTCTATAGTTTGTATTCGCGTCACTAATTTCAATTTGCTCACTGAAATCGAACGAGAAGATTTTGTGACACAAATTGGTAATTAATTCAATGCATTTAGCTAAATTAAATTAATCTTAATTACTTGATTACATCATAGATACAACCCAAACTCATTAATTTCGTCCATCGGTATGCATTCATTGGTGATTTTTTATTTTTTTTAAAGTATAGTTTCAATATGATTTCTTTTACGGAGCAAGGAATTGATGCACATAGAATATTTGTCTCTCGAGACCAATATTTTCAAAAAGGCTACCATAGGAACATAAAATGAGGGGAAGCCGTATATGTAAGAGGAAGAAGAGGGGGCTGGGGAATATTGGAGTCGACGAAGGATAACATGTGTGGGGACTAATGATGAAGAGGGGCCTTTTTGATTTTTGTATTAGAGATTGACATGGTTACGTAAAAAATAAAAATTTCTCTTTCGTCACCATTTTTGTCTTGAATATACTCAACTGAAGTATTCAATTTTCTTTGGAGCATTACCAAGGTGCCACCTAATTAGTTTCTTCACAAGCAGGCAAGTGTTCCCCCTTCACTTAAGAACATTTAGGCAATTCCAATTCATTATTATTGTTTATTTTTCAATCTTTATCAGAAATGGTCCAGACCCATGACTCCATTTGCGACTACTACACATCACTTGCTTCACCAAATCAAATTAAAACTACTTGTTTATTCATTCATTAACTTTTGAATTGTCTGGTTCTATATTTAGTGTGGAGGCATTTTGGGTTCTTTCAAAATCTCTGTGCTTTTCCAAGACATCATTAAATAGAAAGTGTGAAATGATGCCCCTGCTAATCACTCTTACTCTATTTCTAACCATGATTAACCCACAAGAGCCCACCAAATTTAGTCACTTGATTGGTTTCGTTCAACCTCTGTGGCAAGTTTGAAAATTAAATCACAAAAGCAGCCATCAGATGAATAAATATAATCATCTTGTTTAGCAGTAGTTGAGATAAAGAATATTATCATAATTCTCATAATTATTGCCATAATTCAGGAGAACAATCATTTTAGATGACCAAACTGCATAAAAGGTATTATTGTTCAGATAAGAAAACATATTTATGCGTTAATCTTGAATGAAACTGGATAATTACTCTAACATTTAGGAAATTAGACCTCAAATCGCAAACAACTCTTAAGAAATCAAATTAATTAGTCTAATATAGAAAACAAATTGCCAAAGTGGAGCTAAATGCATGACTAGCAGAGCAATCAGTGGGAATGGCAGGGAAAAGCTTTTTAAAAAGTGAGATAAAGGAAGAACAAAAAAGGGTTGTGATTATTAACTGAAAATAAAATGCAGTTGTGAGGTTTTGAGGGCAGAAATTATGAAGACAGGGGAGGCAAAACCATCTAAGTAAGCGCTCAATTCTTCTGCTTTGTCAGCCTTGTTGCGGACAGCGGTTAACAACGTTAATGATTGGTCATGGACAATGCTGTTTAATTAAGTGGATAATCTAGGACTAACAAGCAAATTTCACATCTCATCACACGTTCTAATTGCGTCATTTAGCTAATCTACCTCTCATTTTTTATTTTCCACACAGGGAAAGCTACGACGTGTCGTTTGTCGAAGTGACAGTCGTCTATTGGAAGCCCAATCTCTGAATTTGGGCTCTGAAACAGGAAAATTGGCCGACTCCCACTAGCATCTCGTTCGTCCATCATCGGAAAAGGGTCCCAGAAACAATCTTCTTCCGCCACGCCACGACTGAAAAAATCTCCAGAACCAAATAGCCATGACTCCACTCTGCAAAACTCTACAAACCTCACCTCTTCTCTTCCACTTCTCTCACTCCCTCACTATTACGGCTGTCCCCAAACCCTCCCTCCCCCTCTCCTCCAAACCCAGCCTTCCACCCTCTCTCGTCATCAAAGCCTCCGCCGGTGCTCTTGACGATGCCGTTTCTTCCGCATCCACCTCTGAAATCGACATGGTTATGAACAGACAAGGAGTCTACGCCCCCCAAAAAGAACAAAGTCGTCGTTCTCTGGGACCTCGATAACAAGCCGCCGAGTGGGCCTCCGTACCCTGCGGCCATGGAGCTGAAAAAGGTGGCGCAGAAATTCGGCGACGTGATCGACATGTGCGCTTATGCTAACCGCCACGCCTTCATCCACCTCCCTCAGTGGGTGGCGGAGGAGCGGCGAGAGAGGAAGCATTTAGACATTCTTGAAAGGAAAGGATTTTCGAGTCCCTCACAGCCCTACATCTGTGGGGTCTGTGGCCGTAAATGTAAAAGCAATTTGGATTTGAAGAAACATTTCAAGCAACTTCACTAGAGGGAGAGGCAGAAGAAGCTGAATAGAATGAGGTCGTTGAAGGGTAAAAAACGGCAGCGTTTTAAGGAGAAATTTATCTCTGGGAATCACAAGTACAATGAGGAATCGCGGAGGTTGATTACGCAAAAAGTTGAGTATGGATTGGCATCTGAGTTGAGAAGGGCTGGTGTTTACGTTAAGACTGTGGAAGATAAGCCGCAAGCTGCTGATTAGGCATTGAAGAGGCAGATAGAGCATTCAATGAGTAGAGGGGTCGATTGGTTGTTTTAGGTTTCGGATGATTCGGATTTTTCAGAAATTTTGAGAAATGCCAGAGATGCAAATTTGGGGACTGTGGTGTTAGGAGATAGGGATAGGGCATTGGGGAGGCATGCCGATGTGTGGTTTCCTTGGATTGGAGTTGAGAATGGAGAGGTGACTGAGAAGGATTTGGTTCCTAGGAGTAGGAACTGGAGTGATGAGTGGGAAAGGGGTGATGATCAATAGGTTTCGGTTTCGCATTTTGGGGGAGGTATTGGTGATGGTGATTGGGATAGTGTTGTTAATGATCTGTTGTCGATTATGTCATATGAGTTGAATGAGAGGGGAATATCTGCATTTTCTGAAGGGGATTATGAAACTGAGGATGAAGATGATCAGGATTATTTGATATGGGATAGTGACGATGAGACTTTTGAGGAGGAAGATAGGATATTTTGATCTTATATGATGCATATTGGTGTTGCAAATATGTTCTTCAGTTGGCATTTCATCATTCTGCGAAATTGCTTTCCTTTGCATATGATAGGCATCAAGAATTACCCATACGTCGAATTCGGATATGGAATTATTGGCATCTCTTGAACGTGTACAGCTGCTTGAGGAAGTGATCAAAAGGCTATGACCACCAAATTTATACATGTTGCTCTCAACAATGTTTTGAAGGAAAGGATAAATGTCTGCCTTCACAGAGCTGTGAGTCTTTCTTTGCTTCACTTTAGTTAAATTTCCGTTTTTGTTTTCCAGTGTTGTGAATTTGGCTGCATAACTAATTTACAACTAACTGTCGCCACATTGACTGACTAGGTTGTCATATTTTCTGTGTGTTCGCCTCATGTTTGTTACTTTAGCCATCAGAGCTTCATTCTAGTATCCGTTTGATAATTTAGATGAGTTACCTTTTTAATTGTTACAATCGAGCGGAACTAAAACTCCCCAAAGATTAACTTAGACAAATAAAACGTCAGAAGACGAAACTTACTCCGGCCATGACTTGTTCAATGATATTATTTAATTTGGCACCAACTATGTAAATTTCCTGATAAGTTTTATCTGCTTTATAAAGCCTAATTTGCAAATTAGTCTGTTGCTCGGTCACTTTCTTTGTAGATATGTTGCATTTTGACACACCAATCTCTGCACAAATCTCCCTGCACATGAAAATGGTTGTATTAAAAGGATGAGAAACAAGAAACAGGGGCCTGCTGTTGTTGAAAAAGGTTGATCAAATTCTTGGAATCACATTCTTAATTTTGATGAGTTATATGTTGGTTCACACATATGCATTCTGGTTAATTTTCTCCGAATATATGCATATTAGATTTGTGTGCGAGTTAAAACTGAGGCAAATTATCACTAGCAACACGTTCCTGCCTCTTGGGGCAGTGAAAGTAAATGAATGAGGAGAACATAGTAAAGTTATGATCAGTATTCACTAAGTTTTGTTTTGAAGGTTGTGAAGGGAGAGAAATACAATAGTCCAGTATTATTCTGACATTCTTGTGTGGCAATTTAAGTGTGCAGGGAAAAAATAGAACTGTCCACTTCCTTGCTTCTACAGTTCTTTATTCTGATTGTGGTTGGCGTCTGAATTCTAGGTTGTGAGTAAAACAACGTCTGACTTGGTCTCATTATTGCTTTGTCAAACTTCATCATTGATAATTAGGTGAACTTTGAACTAATGTTCCTGACATGGAAGATGGTTTCTTATGAAGCTTCAGTTGCAGAACAGCGTCTATATAGCAGACAAAAGAGAATAATATGAGAAGATCATGAAGCTTCAATAAAGAAAATTCTTGCGCATATGATCTGTTGAACTGTCGTTAATAGATTTCCAGCTCGTTTTATGGACTATGTTAGTGGATCATTAACCAAAACCCTTTTCGCAGCAATGGAAGCAGAAGCTACACCTGTGAAACATTTCCTATGATGATTCAATGTGGAATTGGATAATGAGTTTGACTGGACTATGATGTTATATTTAGTTTGCTTGATGCTGTTGACTTTGAGATCCTTTGATAGACAATTGGATTTAGAGGGACTAAAGGACAAAATATCTATTCTGTGCTTGCCGACTGAGTCTAGAAGTTAGTCGTTCATTAGGTGAACCGGCATTTCCCAAAGCATTGTATTTTTTTGCTGTTCTCTAATTGAAAAAATTGTCTGTTTCTGCCTCGAAGTCTGACACAGCCGCAATCTTCTAGCACTCCCTCCTTGGAATTCCCACCCTATTTTAGACTGTGCGTTTGGATGAATTGTAAATAAGGAGAATCAAGAATCCTCAAAGAAGAATAGTTACTTACTCTTATTTAGTAGTAATTTTTATAATTTAATTAGAGTGTAAGTAAAAATAAATAAAAATACAATTTAAATTTTTATTTTTTAAAAAATTTTATTTTTTTACACCTTAGTTTAGAGTGTAGACAATATAATAAAATAATTTATATATTTTTTTGTTATTATTTATATTAAAATAATTTTATTTTTTATTAGTTACATTTTTTTCACTTTCAAACAAGGATAAAATTTATATGTTTTTTTATTTTTTTAGTTATTACCATTATTTTTTTCATTAATTACTCTTACTTATATTCCATCTAAACAGAGTGAAATCACAAAGAAGTCCCCGTTTACGATTGTTTCCAAACGGGCATGAAATAATATGTTGCTTCGATTATTTTTCATTAGCTAAATGTAAATTGATTACGAAATTCCATACTTTGAGACATGCACTTGCATTATCTTGGGGTTGGGATAAAATTGAAGTATTTTTTCAGAAACAAAATTGTGAAATGACATGAGCTAACTTAGCAAGTTGCTTGGAGAATGTTACAGGGAGTAAATTGTTGATGTTAGTACTAGGGGAGAGCATTTAGAACCAAACCAACCCAAATTTAACTGAAAAAACTGAATGAGTGTAAAACCTGAATCGATTAAACCGATATTTATGGAAAAATCAAACTGATCGAACCGAAAATAATTTAGTCGGAATTTAGGTTGTTAAGTGTTTATTTGGTTTTGATATGTTTAAAATGAATCAATGAACTTGTACAACTTTATAGCTACCAACAAACTTAATTCAAAGTTGTTTCAACATATTATTAACCATAAAAATGTCCTCACAAATCATAAAATGTAGAATTACAACAATTTGTAATTATCTATTAAAATAGATCATACACACGCATTCAATTTTCCATAAACACAATAAATTTTAACATAACAGTCCTATCACAGAAAAAGTTAGGGTTTGCTTTGGGTATTCATGAAGGTGGGGAGGAAATATAATAAGTTATTTTTACGGGTGGGTTTTTAAATCAAAATTTAAAAGAGTGGGATAAAATTTGAAATAAGAGATTTAAGGAGTAAAATTATTATAGATAATATAATTTCAGTTGATTCGATTATTTAGAGTTTATTCGGTTGAAAACTGATTACACTGAAAATGCTGGAAACTAAAAACCGAGCCGACCAAAATTTTACAGAAAAATCGAACTGAGCCGACCGAACCGACTTCTAATTCGGAAATTTGGTCCGGTTCAATTTCTGCTGAACCCTAGTCTGTCTTTACACATAAACATGATGATGATGATGCCTTGTCCGGACATACAAGTTGTATGACGCACCGATTGGTGCTCTGTACTGGATGGTCTCGGGCACTTTTATTCCACCCATCACTAATTCACTATCGTACAATTTCAGTTATTTTAGTTTGACTGCGTTTCTGTCCATGATGTTTACTATCTCCCTATGGTTTTATGTTAATGTACCACATAACCATATGTCTGCATAAAATATCTTCAATTATTGTTAAACTATTCACTTACTTTGTATGGTAAATGGAGATTAAATATGGCCAAAACAGAAGAAAAGTAACAGAGACATGCCCAACTTTGATAAAGCCATTGGAAAGGTCAAAAGAACTATAGGAATATCAATATTATCTTCACAAGAATCATGTATGTTAAGTTTGGGATTTAATTTTAAAAGTTTTAGATTCAGGAAATAGGGATGCAAATTGATCTATCATTAAATAGTCTTTGATTAAATAAACTTACTATAGACTATATATAAAATACGCCAATAAGCATGTTTAAGTCACTTATTATAATATTACCTAAAAAAAAAGTTACTTCGTATAATATTTGACAAGGAGTTAATTATTTTATTATGTGTATAATCCATTCTTTGTACGTCTCCTTGATTGATATGATATTATTGACACAAAATAATAATAAAAACTATATTTTTATTTATTTCATTTTATTAAGGAAGACGGTGATCTTTTTTTCATATTGGCGATATTGGCTTTTGTTTTTAATAAATTAAGGCCAGCCTTGATTCAGTACAAGTCCTTGATGGTTATCTTCCCCTATTAAACTAACACTATAAATTATGGCAAGTCACCAAACTATGATTAACGCACTAAAATCATGACATAAGCAGAGTCTTAAATTAATGATGATTAAATACCAAAACATGACTTAAGTAATTTGGACCAATAAGAGCCGTTGATTAACTCTTTTTGAGTAATTCCACTATCAAAATGGATATCGTCATTTTTGCGAATGGGGAAGTCACTCTTACCTTCAATCACAACCGTCCATCCACCACCGACCCACCTCCCGTATATCTCTTTCCAGACGTTTCACATATATCACACTCACCATCTTGATTAAGCAAAGCTACAAATGCACCGATTTCATCAAAATTAATTTCCGCTTTACAAACAAAACAGGCACAACCATGGATCCATGTCCTCGTCAACTCTTTGCGTGCTGCTGGCGTAACCATCCACGTCGGCGCTCACATGCCCACAACACCTGCTTCCTGGATTCTACTTCTTTTTTCTTCTTTTTTCCCACGCATATACGATACGTGCTTAAATTATGGATGTGAATTTTCGCAAATTGCTTATCCTAGATTTGTTAGTGTCTAAATACTACAATAAAATTTGTAGTTCGAGAGTATATCTTTAAACTTTGTATTCTTAAATTCTCAATTTTACGAGTTTTAAATTATGAATATTTACAGCTTTTGGTTCGAAATTTTAAATTACTTAATTTTAGGATCTTTTTAGCTATCATTTATCAATTAAAAAGACACGTGAAAGAGACCGAGACGTTTTCCTCATCCATCCTCCAACGTTGAAATCAATCATGAACTTTACTTAGGAATGGAGTGAGGAAAGAAGGGTGTTGCTAATTATACTTGTGAAGGGCGGAGGTTCAAATACTAATTGCGCAAGTTTGATGTATATGTTTGCCATATTCTCTATGAATTTTACTTGTTGAGCTTATAGTTATAATCTAATTAATTACTTCGTAAATCGACTTGTGGTAACTATGATTGTACTAAAAATAAACACTTATCACTGCTTAGGATTTCGGCAGGAAGAAATACAATCTGTACTCCTCTTTTAATTGAAAATTTTGCTCTTGATTATCAAACCATTTCTCCTATAAAATGGGCTTCGACTTGGTTCTTTGATGGTTCTATTAGATAGAGTGAGAGAGATGACTGGATAATAAGAATGGCAATGAGTCTGGTTTAGATTGAGAGTGTCATCTTCATATCCAAACTCGAAATGAACAAATAAAACTCGTCTGAATCCAAACTAGGTCGAATAAAGAAAATTACACCCAAGTCCAAAATCATTAGGCCCAATCTATTAATCTAAATTTGACTTTAATCGCATCAAATATATAAATGAATTTAATAATTAAACTATAAAAAAATTATCATCTAAATAATATATTTAATTGTTTTTGCAAAAAAATAGAAAAATTTCTTATTAATAATCGAATATAATTACAAATAAACGTAACAACTATCTTATTTATAATAAAAAAATTATTTGGATTGAATTCTGGATTTAGAACGGGCATATATGAAACCTACATCCAACCCAAACCCAATTTTTGATTTCGGGTTTACCGAATCCAACCCCAAACCCTTCACCAAGTCGGACTGAGTTACCATCTCTAGTGTATAAACACCCAGACGACAGGAGATTACACAGACGACAGAAGAATATAAATCATAGCGCGCACACAATACAAAACATTATGGAGATGGAGGTGATGGACTATGTCGGCCAAATTTGTATTTAGCTTAAAGCCAGATCAACGTGGCGGCCGTTCCCAGACGACAGACTAGCAGCCAAGTAGGAAACTCTTCCTTTCTCTCCCCTATTATATAAACAAACCTTCCATTCTCAAGCAACCGTTTTTAGTTTTCTATGTTTAGAAACCGAATCTTTCTTCAATTCCTACGCAAAACCCATCTTCTCTAATTAAAAACAACATGGAGACAGAGTGTTGTACTTCCACCTCCACTTCCACCTCCGCCACGTCGACAACCACCACCAGTTCCAGCCCTACTGAGAAGCGGAAACACCTGCAGTCACAGCAGCAAGATAAGCCTTACAGAGGTATACGGATGAGGAAGTGGGGGAAATGGGTTTCTGAGATTAGAGAACCCAACAAGAGGTCCAGGATTTGGCTCGGTTCTTACTCCACCCCTGTCGCTGCTGCTCGTGCTTATGATACTGCCGTCTTTTATCTTCGTGGCCCGACCGCCATGCTCAATTTTCCGGATTTGATTTACCAAGAAGATGATTTGCCAGACGTTTCTGCTGCTTCTATTCGCAAGAAAGCCACCGAAGTCGGCACTAAAGTCGACGCTTTGCAAACAGCTTTACACTCCTCGTCGGAAAAGAAAAACGACCGGATTTCGGAGAAGCCTGATTTGAACGAGTTTCCGAGTCCAGAAGATTCTGATGAAGAGTGAATTGATCCTAGAAAACGATCATCAGCAGCAGCAATTGTTTATTTACCACTTTTTTTTTTTTAATCAATATGTTTCTGATCTTTCTGTTTTTGCTAGAGAAAATTTTGTGCCAAGAGAAAAAGAAAAATCTTGCACAAAAAT
>CAODLS014378318.1:0-12740 GCA_948243855.1 Flueggea neowawraea | reverse complement strand
TTTATTTTCTTGACTTGAGTGGTTCCTATGTGAGTCACCTCCAACATTTCCCAAATATCTTTGGCATTTTCACAAGATGAAATTCTATTGTGCTCTTCCAGATTCAATACACAATATAAGAGTTGAGTTTCCTTGGAGTTTGTATGAAGTTTCTTCCAATCTTCCTCACCAAAATCTTTATATTCTTTGAGTGAGTCATCTTCATATTTTAGAATTTTGGGACCTAGCACAATGACCTTCCAAGTTTCTATATCATAGAATTGAAGAAAAACTGTCATCTTTTTCTTCCAAGAGTTGAAGTTGGAGCCATCAAAGAATGGAGGACGATTTACTGCATAACTTTCGACATGAGTTCCCATATTCAAAACCATCCCGAATATTTGACTCTTTGGATGTTAAGCCGCTTCAAATAAGTGCCCAAAGCTCTGATACCAATTGTAGAGTCAATAACCACACTAGAAGGGGGGTTTGAATAGTGTGGTGATAGATGCTTTGAATTTTCTTTGAAAATAAGTGCAATAAAAGAAAGAACGCCAAGAACTTATAGTGGTTCGGCCAACTCGATGCCTATATCCACTACCTAAATATCACCGCTTAGGATTTTCACTATCAATATTCTCAAAGATTACAACTTCACTTTGTACCTAAGTGAGAACTCTTTACATGGTCCTTGATTTCAGTTCAATAACAAAGACCAATCTAAGGATCACATGGTTCTTGATTTCAGTTCAAGAACAAAGACCAATCTAAGGATCTATCCTTGATCCCACTCACAATCACTCTAAATGATGTTTTCACAAACACTCACCAACAAATTATAAGTTAGTGATACAAGCAAATGAAGAATGAAATAGAAGAAGAAATACACTTGTATCAATAAATGAGAAATTCAATGCTTTGATGCTTGGTAGTTGTAAGAATTCAATGCCCAGATTTGTTTTTTATTTATTCCTGGCCTCCCAAGCATGTATTCATACCTCTCTCTTAATTTCAGACCGTTGTGGGGTGTATTGTAGCCGTTGTAGTCCAAAATAGGGTGCATTTAATACACTGTCAGAGTCTTCTCATGTATGTGATACAAATCTTACATACGTTACCTGACTTGATGCTCATCACACGTACGTGATAAGTAAAGTCATGTACGTTGATCATAGCAAATCCTCAGTTCACGTACGTGAATAACAACTGACGTACGTGACTTCTATGTTTGAACAATTCAGTAGCTTCTGTTTTCAATCCGGAGTATCTATTTAAAACTCAATCTCACGTACTTTAGTTAAATGTGACGTACGTGACATTTTATGCTTACGTATATGAACGATCGACATTTGATCGTTGCTTCAACTGTTTGTCTCGATCCGTGTGAAATTCAAACAAACATGAACTGAAATGAAATCTTCGTTTTGTCTTGTATGTCTGACTTACGTGACTTTTGATGTCACACGTATGTGTGGCTTCATGCCTTCATGTGATTCAATACTTCAATTTTTCTGCTTTAATTTTGATCATTTTTCACATACTTTTGATACCTCTTACGTACGTGACATTCTCTGACATGCGTGAACATTGTCTAACGTACGTGATGATCACTTCTTCCATCATCCAGTAGCTTCTGTTTCAGGTCACGGTCGAACGCACATACTTTAGATTAATCTAACGTACGTTACATGGACACACGTACGTTACTTTGGACACACGTACGTGGATCATCCTCAAGTCAAATTCTGCAGTTTGTTCATCATCAAAACTTAGAGAAATCTCAATGTTGACCACCCTTGGTCCAATAGAGTTGGTTTTGACTTCACTGGTTTCTCGAAATCTTCTACTGTTTGATCTTCAAGAAACATCACGTCTAATCTTGTAAAAATTTCTTTTCTATTGGATCCCATAACATATACCCAAACTCCTTATCTTCATACCCTAGGAAGACACACTGTTTTGTTTTGCTATCAAGCTTGGCTTTCTCATCTTTTGAAAGGTAAACAAATGATCTGCAACCAAACACTCTTAAATGACCATATGAGACTTCTTTCCCTCTCCATACCTTTTTAGGTACCTTTTCATCAAGAGCTGTAGAAGGCAAAAGGTTAATCCAGTCCTCTGCAGTATTCATTGCTTCACCCCAAAAAACCTTTAGACAATTTTACATAAGACAACATGCATCTAACTTTTTCAATAATGGTGCGGTTCATTCTCTCTATAACTTCATTCTGTTGAGGTATCTTAGGCACTGACTTTTCAAGCCTAATACTATGATCTTTGCAATACTTCTCAAATGGACCTTCGTACTCACCACCATTATTGGCTCTCACTGCCTTTAACTGCCTTCCAGTGTGTCTTTCAACATTAGCATGAAACTGTTTGAATACGTCAAACACTTAGTCTTTTGTCTTCAAAGCAAAGGCCCACACTTTCCTGGAATGATCACCAATAAAAATAACAAAGTACAAAGCACCACCAAGGGTTTTAGCTTTCATGTTTCATAGGTCAGTGTGAATCAAATCCAAAACATGAGATTGTTTACTAGAGGAAGAATGTTTAAATGTAACCATATGTTGCTTTCCAACAAAAAATCAGTACATGTATTCAACTGCGTAGCTTTCACCGGGATGTTGTTCTTCTTAGCAAGAATGCTAAGCCCTTTCTCACTCATGTAGCCAAGTCGTCTCTGCCAAAGATCACTAGATAATTGTTCAACTACATTTACCTCCTCTTTAGACACTTGAACCTGCACCTTGTATAAACCATCTTTCTTACCTCTAGCAACCACAAGAGATCTCTTACTAAGCTTCCATTTACCATCGATAAAGTAATTGGAGTAACTCTCATCATCAAGTACCATAGTAAAAATCAAGTGAAATCGAATATCTGAAACATTTTTTACATTTCTTAGTAACAGTTTGCATCCACTGCTGGTTTCTAGCCAAATGTTTCCAATGCCAACAATCTTGCAAGCCCCTTCGTTTCCCATCCTAAACTTGCCATAGTCACCACTGGTATAGGATATGTAAAAATCCCTCCGAGAAGTAACATGATGGGAAGCCGCAGAATCAACAACCCAAGTAGAATTTTGGCAAGTAACATTTACCCAATTGTCATCATAAACAACAATTACTTCACCACTGGATGCAATTGCAACAGTTTTTTTTTTCTCATCATTCTAGTCTTCACTTTTTCCCTTAGCTTTCTCTTTTTTGAACTTATTGCATTCCTTTTTCATGTGCCCTGACTTGCCACAATGAAAGCACTTAAATTGAACTTCTCGATTTAGATATTCCTCTCAACTTATCTTGATTCTCATAATTCTTAGAATTTCTGGTTTTACTTCTACCTCGTCCCTCTGTAACCAGTGCTTCTGAATGTGAAGAGAACCCAAGTTCTTTCCGTATTGTTTCTTCATTAAACAGACTCTCTTTCATTGTGTTCATAGATAACTTGCCATCTGGTGCTGAATTACTGAAAGCAACCACTAATATTTCCTAGTTGTCTAGTAAAGTACCTAGAAGCAAACAAGCTTGTAGCTCATCGGGCAATAGGATCTCAAGATTACATAACGGATTCGTAATCCCTTGAAAGTCATTCAAATACTCAGACATACTCTGCCCATATTTATACCGCAAATAAATGAGTTTTCTCACTAGGAAGTTTTGTTTTGCAGAGTCTTCCACTCACGCATGCTAGCTAATTTGTTTCATAACACATGTGCATTAACTTTCTTACCGACATGGTGGAACACATTGTTGTGTACCCACTCCCGAATCAAAGCAACTATTTTCATGTTCATTCACTCCCATTCTTTATCTATCTTATCTGCAGGTTTTTCCTCATTACTTTCAATTGGTTCATACAAGTATCTGCAGATTAGAACATCCTCCATTTTTGGCTTTTTTTCGAATAATTCGACAATGTCAACTTAAACATAGTACTATTACGAGACTCCTCAATTTATTTTGCACAAATTACCAACAAAAATTAACTGTCGTAGTAACCACCAACCGGTGGCTCTGATACCATTTGTTGGGAAGATAGACTATAGAAACCTACATGTTAAACCCTTCCCACCTTGTGCAAAAACTGTCAACACCCATTTTCGGACCATGACCGGCATACAAGGTAAACTGTCTATGAAAGCCCAGCCCATCCCGCACAAGCCTCGGAGAGCATAACTAAAACTAATCTATTAAAAATATTTCAAAACCAATTAAGTTTAATAAAATAAATAAATCTAAACTTGTATAAAACATAAGTTTCCATAATAATAAAATATTTGGTAAATAATAAATCATATTTAAATATCAATAGATATACAGAATCAAACACCACAAGTATACCGGTGTGGACCAACTAACAAAATAAATAATTAGGCCCGAACAAAAGGGCACTGACTGTAACTCTAGAGCGTCTCACTGAGTGTTGATGTCGGTAAATCACAATCAACCAAAATCACCTGAAAATAAGAACCAAGGAGATAGACAGAAAAGAAAGGGGTAAGAACCCTAGTGATGAAATGACACTCCATCACCTCATACGTGCCTCACAAAAACTGTTTTGAAAACAATTTAAAATATATCACATACATATATATAAGTATATGCATATACATTCTAAAAACAAACTAATAGTTTCAAAAAATCATTTTGAAATTCTCGCAAACAAGTTAGACAACAAACAGTCACCAAATCGTCTGAATGAATAAATTAAATAAAAACATTAATTTCCAAAATCTGAAATAACTAACATATTTCCTTTCAAAAAATAATTTACTGAACTTTCATTGTTTTTTTTTTCAAAATACTTTCAGAGAAAAATATCAAAAAGGTCAACATAACCAAAGATTATATATCCAAAAAGAACATAAATTTTTCAAATGCATTTATGCAAACTAACCATTTTACCCAAAAATGAAAGCACT
This sequence comes from Flueggea neowawraea, assembly GCA_948243855.1. Classification (NCBI taxonomy): domain Eukaryota; kingdom Viridiplantae; phylum Streptophyta; class Magnoliopsida; order Malpighiales; family Phyllanthaceae; genus Flueggea; species Flueggea neowawraea. The sequence continues at coordinate 7,828 of CAODLS014378318.1, read as the reverse complement.
GTTAAAATCATTAATCATTCCATGAAAACATCATGCTAGATGATAAACAGAGTTGGTAATCACTGATCATACATCCGTATTATATTAGCATTGTGCTGACTAGATCAGATCAAATAAAGTAGCAACCTTAGGAGTCTAAATGGTACCTGACTGAAAAGGACTAATAGTCAACAGCTTTAGGGGCTCAAAATAGTACGTCGTCCACCTAAGGGTCTCAATACTGTAACTGACAGAAACGGATCTAGGCACATCTGCGAGCCTTGCAGTCCACGTGCTCTAGGAAGATATACCTTGTCAGATTAAAATACAATATACTACTGGAAAATAAGCAATAATACAGACTCGTTGAAATTATTATGTCCAAACAAAACGAATCAAAACCAACAATCTGACATGGGACCAATATCAAAATCCAAAATCAGGATCATGCATGGACTCTGCCACTAGATCATATGTGGACTCTGCCACTAGAAACATATGTGGACCTCCGCCACCAAAAATATACATGGACCTCTGCCACTAAAAACATATAGTCACGTGTATTAGCTAGACACATGGGTTATCACTTACTCTGGTAACCAACTGCTACCACCTACCCTGGTAATAAAGCTTTCACATTGATATACCAAATGTTACGTTTACCCCCGTAACAAAGGTGTCCCATATCGAAATATGTACCGAAAACGTATGCAAATATTTATTTAAAAATATCCGAACAGGCAACATGTTGAACATGTGTATTATTCACCAAAGGTATCAAACGTTCAACCGAAACATTTATTAGAAAAAATATTTCAAAGTATTAAACAGAGTATTTATTCCGAAAATACATTAAATCCCAAAAAAAACATGTTTCAGAAAATATTCTTAAATCCAAACAGAACATTTTTCTAAATAGAGAATATCTTCAATTTCAAAAACAGAGGGTTTATTACCGAAACCATAATAAATATCAAAACATAATATTTATTTCAAAAATCATCAAAACTCTAAACAAAACATTTATTACAAAACGTAATAAATTCCGGAGCAAATTTTCCATGTAAGCCAAATTTAGGATTTCTGGTGCTTTAATAATTCTAGATTACATGTAAAGGTTCAGACACAACAAAAATAATATAGCTTTGCAAGACACAACCTATGTATCTGAAACTGTCATTCTACTTACCTAGATATCCAAGCTGAATGGCCTAGTCAAACTCAACTGGTGGCTAGCTAACATCACTGACCAGGATACGAAGCTGAAACAATTATCAAAACAGAATCAAAGACTTGATATTGGTATTGTGGCGGTACCGAAATGCAAAATGCAAATGCAGACATGGACTCTGAGGAACCTATTTCAAATGAAAGTCTAACATTCTCACATCAAAAACAAACATCTCATAAAATTATATTTTGGTCCCTGACTAATGTAAAATTATACTTTAGTACCCAAATTTTTTAAAATTATAAAACAATCCTCAAAGTATTATAAAATCACTAAATAGTCCTCAAAGTAGTCAGAATCTCTAAATAAATCCTCAAACTCTCAAAAATTATTATTTAATCCCAACATGCAAAATATCAATTATGGTCCTCCAATAATTCAGAATCATAAAATTACACTTTTGGTCATTCGGCACAAAATTACACCAAAACATCCAACTCTCTATTCAACTAATAGAAATCAATCCCGAACACCTACATGGATTATAATCGATCTCCTGAACATGGATCTATAATCCATTTCAACAAACAAACCCAAAATCTCCAAGAAAATTCAATATTAAATTCGGATTTATGTGGACCCATTAATAAACAACATCAAATCTTCAATTTCCACAAAGATTAATGTTCTCTCAAGTCTCTTATGCATAAATATAACAAAAACAAACTCTAATCTTGCTTAGAATTCAAGCAAAATCGAACTCTAGCCTTCATGAAACCCATTTTCATTCGAAGCTTAAATCCTCCAAAAACGAACTTAGAATCATATGATTTCGACCTCAAACAACCATAATCCAACCACATTTAACTTCCATTTCAATAGAGAAGAGAAAATATGAGCTCAACTTTCAATTCGTTCAAAATCCTATTATGAACAAATCTTGCAAAAATGAAGAAAAGAAAGGTTTAGAAGCTTAATCTTACCTCAAGAAATGATGTCGAACTGAGAAGAGGCAATGGGCAAGCAAAAGGAATGGTTTTGGAGTGTTTTAGATTGAGAAAGTTGAGTGAGAGTCGAAGTGTTCGAGTATAGGTTTTATATAGACACTTACCCAAATGCGTAGCTAACTTGATTTATAGGTTCTCTCACTCGATTTAAATTTTCCCAGAATCGGGCCCTGAAGCGTGGCTTACTCGAGTTACGTAGAGGCTTACTTGAGTTCTCCAGCCATCATATAACTCGAGTAACATTTCCTCTAACTCGAGTTGAACAACCCCCATATAACTCGAGTTATCCATCCTCTAACTCGAGTTATCTGTGGGTTATTTCAGCTAGAGTAACACAAAGTGTTTTCTCAAACAACTCATTATTCTCAAAACTCAACAGCGCCCGACCTTAAAAAAAATATCATTATTAACACCTCCAAACACTTAATCAACACCTTAAGACATCATTAAACATCTAATCAATACTCCAATTATATCAAAGATTAGATCGGACTTGGTCAAAAAGATATAGTAATCTTAACCAAAACGGTTGGCGTATGACAACAGTATACTGCGAAATCCCCGGAACCTGACGGCAAAGTCAACACCGGTGCACTGGTCAAACACTTCTTCAATTTTAGGAAACTATCCTCAGTCAGACCAAACAAACTTAACTCCTTTTTGAGTTAATCGAGTCATAGGAGCTGCAATCCTAGAGAAATCCTGGATAAACCTCTTATAATACTCGGCCATCCGGAGAAAACTCTGAATCTCAATGACAGTCTTAGGCCTCTCCCAATGAAGTACTACATCAACCTTCTTTGGGTCCACCATAAACCCTTCTTTAGACACCACATGTCCCAAGAATGCTACCTGCTAGATCAAAAACTTGTATTTTGAGAACTTGACATATAGTTGATGTTCTCTCAAAGTCTGTAAGACTGACCTCAGGTGATCTTCATGTTTTGCCCTACTTTTTGAGTACATCAAAATATCGTCAGTGAAGACAATCACAAACCAATCCAAATACGGTCTAAACACTCTGTTCATCAAATTCATGAATGTTGTTAGGTCGTTCATCAAACCAAAAAAATCACCAAAAACTCGTAATGATCGTACCTAGTTTGGGATGCAGCCTTTGCAATATCCTCACCTTAGATCCTCAACTGGTGATATCCCAACCTCAAGTAGATCTTAGAGAACCACTGAGCACCCTGTAATTGGTCGAAGATATCGTCTATCCTCGGAAATGGATATCGGTTCTTCATCGTCACTTTGTCTAGTTGTCGGTAATCTATGCACATCCTTATACTACCATCCTTCTTCTTTACAAATAGAACCAAAGCACCCCAAGGAGAAACGCTCGATCAAATAAACTCTTTATCTAACAACTCTCTTAATTGAGTCTCCAACTCCTTCAGTTCAGCTAGGGACATCTGATACGATGGAATCGATATCGGATCAATACCCAGTTGTACTTCTATAGCAAACTAAATCTCTCGCTCATGAGGAAGTCCCAGTAACTCTTCAAGAAACACATCAAAAAATTTGTGAATCACTGGTACGTCTTCTACCCTCAGCTCTTATCCTTCTGGCTTTGTCAAAATAAATGCCAATTATGCCCTGCATCCTTGGTGAATCATCTTCTCTGCTCTAATCGTGGATACATAGTTGCGAACAACATTGTGTCACTCACCTTGGAAACAAAATTCATCTTGACATGGCGGTCGAAAACTTACCCTCCTTGCAAAGCAATCAAAAGTAATGTGCCAAGTCGATAACCAATCAATACCAAATATGACATCAAACTTTCCGACATTCAACAAAATCATATCGGCTACCAACTCATGCCCATCAATGACAATCACACAAACTTGTAACCCAAAATCTTAGCATCCAAAGGTGAAGATACCTCTAATAATTTATCTAACTGTCGTAATACCAATCTCGCACGCTCAATAATCGAAGGTGTATTAAATGAATGCGATGCACCAGTATCAAATAATACATATGCAGAAGTACTAGAGATAGATAGCGTACCAGTCACAGCTGCATTGGAGGTCGAGTCAAATGATATACACAAGCCTGTCCCTTTGTTACGAAAATGCCCTGACTGGCCTGTCCAGTTTGTCATCAGCTACTACCCTAACCAATCTGCCTACGGCTCCCACAACTTATCGCGCCTCTACCTCTACCAGTTCTGGTACCAGCAGTACATATACCTCCAGCTACCGACTGAATTGTCTGTGACCCTGTGATGTGCTTCACGAGACACTCAACCACTTTATATCTCGGATGTCTAGCATGAAAGCATAGACTAGCCACCTTATTGCACACTTCTGAGTGCCTCGTCCCATAAGTCTCACAAAGCGGGTGAGAACCTTTAGAACTCTGGCCCCATGTATGGCCAACTGGTTGTGCAACATTGCCACTTTGGGAACCATGTCCCTGTCTCTGTCCCCAAAAGAATGCATTCGCCTCTGCTCAAATTGATTGTCATAACCACAGCCCTGGTGGCCTCCAGAGGTACCCTCACTCTTTGCCCTCTTAAGCTCTATCGGGTTCCTCTCATCTTGGTATTTCATACCCCGTGTAGCCTCAGAAATCTGTGCAACTGTAGTCAACCCCAAGATTGCCACTACTCTGCTAATCTTGGACAATAGCCCATTCAAAAACCTCCTAGCCAAAGCCTCCTCGCTCTGGGCATCCGCAAGTGCGTACCTGCTCAACTTCTTGAATCGATCATCATATTCGATCACTACATCCCTGACTCCTGTTAGAACTTGTTAAACTGATCTGCCTTCTTATCCCTCACACTGCGAGGAAGAACGGATTGTGTGAGTTCATGCTTGAACTCCTCCCAATAAGTTATCCTCTACATCCCTCTGTCCTACCACCATATCATAGCTTTTCCATCCAGCGAAAATGTAGCAAGTCTGATCCTTACAGCATCATCAGTGAGCTCTATGACCTCAAAGCATCACTCTACTATGAAAGTGAAATCATGGGGATCCTTTCCCATCTGACCAGCAAAACGAGGCAGAGTGAGCTTCAAAAATCTAGAAAGACGAGATTCAACATCTGTTCAAGCTACTGTAGGCAGATCAATAGGAGCAGGCACATCAATATGTATGTATGTATGTATGTATGTATTTATATGTTATGTATGTATGTATATGTATATATATGTATGTATGTATATGTCTAAATATATATATGTATGTATGTACATACATATATATATATATATATGTATATATCATGTATGTATATGTATATATATGTATGTATGTATATACATACATACATACATATATATATATATATATATATATATATATATATATATGTAATATCCCTCCTATTTCGATCAATTCTATGTAGTGTTCCTACCAATTCTGACAAGCTCTTTGGTGGACAATCCCAATTTGAACCTCAAATGATTGAGGTGAATGCTTGGGTGTTTGGAGATGTCTAAGAATGTTTTAAGATGTCATTTTTGTAAGGTTGGGTGTTGTCAGGCATCGGGAATGATCCGACGCATGTTTGGAAGCGAAGGAAATCAAAGTAGGTTGTCCGAAGCATTATAACTTACGTTGCAAGTTGTAGGACGCACGTTGTCTGGAATTTCACTCACAACGTGTGTTGTGAGAAGACAACGTACGTTATCTGGGAAGGAAGATGATCAACGTACGTTGCATGTTTGTGACGTACGTTGTGCTGCTACAATTTTAGAACAGAAGCCTCTGCATGCATTTTTTACCACGACAATGCATGTTGTACATTTAATGACGTACATTCTGACACCAATACAGTTGTTGCATGAGACAATAACGTATGTTGCCTTTGTAAATATTGAAACAGTGCTTTTCAATCCGTGATCATTTTTAAACCCCAAAACCCGACACCTTTCGTCCGAAAACGCCATTTTTCAATCTCTCTCTCAATTTTGGATCGATTCTCTCTGCCTCTCATTTCTTCCCCAACGTTCCTAAAGATCTCTAGAGGTAAAAGTTCAGTTCCAATCACTCATTTGCATCTATTTCATGCCTTTAATTTTTGAAATCATGTTTAGGCCGAAAATGAAATGGGTTTTACATTTCATATGTTTCTGTTGAAATGGGTGTTGTAGGTTGTTAGATTATTATTGTATGAGGTTATATTAACATGAATCAAGCCTTAAATCAAGAGATTTGATGAGTTATTGACTGACCTAGGGTTTAGTTCGGGTTTGAGCCAATTAATGGTGATTTTGAGTTGGTTTGGAGAAATTAAGTACAGATTCTTGTTTAGGAGATTGATTTGAGTTAACTTGTGCACCTGAAAACGTTGGATGCCGGCTAGAACGCGTTTGGGGCATTGTTGGGATATTTTTGAAAATAGTTTTTCTGTTGCAGGGACTAATGTGTAATTTTCCTGTTAGCTTTGAAAAAAATTAACTAAACTCGATATTTGGCATGTATGCGATTAGATTGTAATTTTTGAAATATTCGGAGTGTATTTGTAATTTTGAGGAAATTAGTTAGATTTGTAAATTCAGAGAGTTTGACAACTATTTTGGGGATTTTGACTGCTTGGACTAGATGTTTGTATATTCTGATACTCAAGGGACTAATTTGTAATTTTATGAGGCTCGGAGACTAAAATGTAATTTTACAATAGTTTAGGGACCAAATTGTAATTTTACATGGGTTCCAATTTTTGGGTCGTGAGTGCTAGATCTTTGATCGAAACAAGATTTCTGACGCCAATGGCGTTTGAGTCTGCATTTGCATTTTATGCATATTATTACATTGCCACAGTCATCGTGTTTGATCTGTTTGTAAAATGTTTGTTTCAGCTTAGTTCGATTTCTGAGGTGACCAGCCATTGACTAGTAGTCAGTGATTCAGAGTTTGGAAGCTCGGCATTCAGGTGAGTGGATGGCAGCTTCGGACACATAGGTTGTTTCTCTTTAAATTATATGTTTTTGTCGTGCTATGACCTTAGCATGTAAACCAAAATTATTAAAGGATTGAAATCCTAAAATCTGGCCTATGTGAGGACTTGTCTGGTTGGATTTGTTTTTGAAAAATTAATTGGATTTTTGGAAAGAGTAATGGTACTCTATCGTTGAAAGGTTTTGTGCTTCTACGGAAGCTGAATCATTTTGAGAAATAATATAAATTGATTTATATTATACTTCTTTGGTACAACTATGAAGTATGTTTGAAATTTTTTTTTTCGTAAAACAATTGTCTGCTATGCATGTTGCTTGTTGGAAATGCTTTCTTTGTTTTCGAAATAAATAATTTTGTTTCAGTTATTTTTGAAATACTACTTTGATATAGCTTTGAGGCAAGACTATTTTGATTTGGATTTTTTGATCCATCATGGGATATAGCCTAGAGGGTTATCCTAGTGCCTTAGTGACCACATATATATGACTTCGTGCCTTAGTGGCTATATACTTGCCTTAGTGGCTATACATTCGCCTTAATGGCCATATTGTCACGACCCATTCCCGGGACCGCGACCGGCGTACAAGTCGAACCGTCTGTGGAAGCTCGGTCCATCTTGCACAAGCCTCGGAGAACAGAAACTACCCAAATTCATATTTTAATCGGCTTATTTACCGTATTAAACAATTTAACAATGATACATATTTCAAAAATAATATCCCCGAATATATAATTAAAATATATTCGTAATA
>CAODLS014377914.1:0-14701 GCA_948243855.1 Flueggea neowawraea | reverse complement strand
ATGTCAGAGCTTGTTTTTTCAAGTAAGAGATTTTGAATCACATGACATGTTGTTTGTAACAGGGATGGATAAGAGTAATCGATGATTGCTTTTCTTATTTGCACCCAGAGAATTTGATGAGATTTTAATACGAAAAATTTGTGAGATCTCCTATGAAGACGATGTGATGAATTTGCTTCCTACTCCTGATGTGAGCAACTACTTGATGTCAGAGGTATTTACCCATAAAATACAATAATTTGTCGATGAATTTCTTTTTGTATTTTGAGCTATATAATTTAGATGCTTCTGATTTGTAGGATACTGTTTTTGTAACCAATGGCAATGGAAATGGTCCTTTTTGTGAAGGAATGAGTGGTGCTGAAGTTGAAGAAAGATTACATCAATCTGTAAGTTCATAATAATATTTTCCATTTGTGGTATTGGTTGTTCAGTGAAGAAATTAATCTATATTTATTTATTTTTCTTTATCATTGTTTACTTTTCAGAGTGAGAAGAATTTTATGGATACAGCCCCAAATTCTATGGCAAACAGCGCTGAGTTGAAACCTGAGTTCTTGCAGTCTTCCATAGCAGTAAATCCAAGTATTGCTGGAGCAACAGCTCCATCAGTCCTTGCACCTGCTCAGAGTATAGATTTCACTTTATTTATTTATTTCTATATCTGTTCTTGTTTTTGAAGCAGGTCAATTAATTTTATTGAGAGCGATCTGATTTCTTACTTTGTTCTGTTTTCCCGCTTCAGGACCCAGTTTGCTTGGAAATCCTGTTAGACGAGAAGTGAGGAATTCAGGTCAGCCCCCTATTCTATCTAGAATACCTGTTCCAGTTCCATCCTCCTCTGCTCAGCAACAGGGAGGCTGGCTGGTGGAAGAATATTCAAGCAGGCCAGGTGTAGGTAATCGACCTACCGTGGGTCTTCAAGAAGCTGATCCTTTTAAATCTGATAAGCTGGGAGTACTTCAGAACCCATTTGGTCATAGTACATTGGCTGCTCCTTCAATCACTCAGACATCACAAGCGAAGCGTGAAGAGGTTTATTTGAAAATACATTCTTGCAATAGTACTTTTTATTAATATTTTGTCTTGTTTAAATTAAAAACGACATAAACTTTAGTCTAATGCTTATTTCTGTCTCGAATTTAGAAATTATTCTAAAGAACCACATATTTTATTCTCTGAAAAATGTCACCCATCACATTCCGTCAACTTTGGTCTTTTTTTTTACTCAATTACTGCCAAAAAGTTTGTGGCTAACAATGGAAAAAGTTGATTAAATATAATGGATGATATTTTTGGGAGAAAAATGAAAGTTTGTGGTGGTTAATTTTGTATTTAAAATTTGTGACAGATAAGAATTTGACTAAAGTTTATGTTTTAAAGAAAGCCAATATTTTTCCTTGAGCTTGGTAGCAATGAAAATGATCTTTCCTTTTTGTAGGCATTTTCTGGACGTGATATTCAAAAGCAAGGTCTTGCTCCTGGAAATCACACATCAGGTATGTAAATCTTTAGTGGCAACCATTGAAAGTTTGCTTCATTTTTTTTCATTTAGTTTATCAACTAGAGCTGTCACTGTGGTTTGGATTCATCCATTTATAACTTATTGCTTATCAGCTATTCTCAGATTGAAATTTCTTTTGACATATGGCTTTAGTTTCGCTACTTGGACTATGTTTAGTATGTAATCCCTACTGGATCATTCTTTAGTGGGATAATTAGCCTTGGTAGCTGAAAACTTTTGTTTGATGTTTATGCATTGCTCTTTGTTTGGTGGTAGACACTAATACATGTAATTTTGTTGCCGACTTCTTGTAGAGGTTGGTGCCTCTCAGAATTCTGTGTCTTCCAATAACAAGGGATTTCTTGGTGAAGCTGGGAAATTGAACCTGCCACCATCAAACTTTTCCATTGGGGTGCTGCAAGAAATTGGAAGGAGATGTAGCTCAAAGGTATCAAATTGTGTGGCTAGAATGCCAATTTTTATTTTTTTGCCATTTTTTTTGGAAATGTATGGTAATTTTTCTACTTTCTCTGAGTGTAGGTTGAGTTCAGGTCGGTGGTTAGCACTAGTAAAGATTTGCAATTTTCAGTAGAGGTGAGGTGAACTGTGTTTTTATTATATTCTTGACATGCTATATCATTCTTTTGCTGTGATTTGTTGTGGCTATGTGCATACTTTGCTTTCAACAGTGGATCTAGCTTATAGGGGTGTCTCCAGGGGAAAATTATTTTCTTTTTTTAAGTATATTAAAATGATACCAGTCCAAAAGAATGATATAAAATGATACTCTGACAAATAGCTTTAGTAAAAATGTGACAGCCTTTTTAAAAAAAATTGATACAAAATAATACTATCTAATTAATTTTAATTGAGTTAATATGTATTTTTATTGAATTTGGGTAAGTTGAGTCCTTTTGTTTTTCTACTTAAGTCATTATTTGTCTTATTCTTGTGATTTGATTTTAGTTTTAGCCTGCTTAGGACTATTTGAGTTGATCTTAGATGTTTTAATCTGAATTTATTTTTCTATGAGAAAATATTTTGGGAAATTAAATTTTACACAATGTTCATCAAATTGGCATCCAATATTTTCTCTTTCCTACAATGGTCAAATGCTTATAAGGGTTTTCTTCATGTAACTCTGTTCAAGGGTTTTCTTCATGTTACTCTGTTCTGATATCTGGAATGTCATCCCCACTTTGGAAGTCCAGCATACTTACATTCTTATTTTAATCATTCAGGTTTTGTTTACTGGTGAAAAGATAGGTGTTGGAATGGGCAAAACAAGGAAAGATGCACAGCAGCAAGCTGCTGAGAATGCCCTCCACAGCTTGGCAGGTAAAGAATTCACCATACTTTTGTTATATTTATGCCTTTTCTTTTTAAAGAAACACTCCGTTTCCAATTGTGGTTTTGCTGTTAATGCAGACATTGTAGAGTCACAGTTGTTTGTATGAAGTGTTTATTGTGGGTTTATAACTGTATATAGGCTTTTCAGCTATTGATTGGCTCGCTTAACCTTTTTTTTTGGCTGGGATTGGCTCACTAAACTGACTTTGTATGTATGTATGTATATAAATCATATTTTCTGCATATTTACTATATTTCAACGTAGTAGCTCTCGTTTCTAATGATGACACATCTGAAATCATAATAATTTGCTGGATATCTGTTATTCTCAGAAAAATATGTAGCATATATTGCACCTTGTTCTGGAGTTGACCAAGATATTGATAAAGTGTCTCTTGGGAATGAGAATGGATTTCTGTGGGACATTGTCAGTCCAGGGTCGAGTGAAGCAATACGAGAAGATGCGTTGCCCAAAGAACGTTCTCCTGAGGTGGGGCTTTCTGGTGGTTCTTTTGGTAGTTGATTTGAATAATTTGTTCAAAAGCATAGGTGATGCTTGGATAACGGGTACCTAGAAGAATTATCCAGATGAAGAATAGTGGTTTACTGGAAAGATACCTTTCAATTTCTTGAGACCTTGCACTGCATCAAGATGTGAGAGCTAAAACAATTAACGGGAAGTAAGCTGGTTTCATGTCTGCTACTGCTGCCTTAACTAGATCCCCTTTTCTTGCTGGTTGAAGGTAAGGATTTGGTGGTCAAACCCTGGTTTCTACCCATTATCCAAGTACTCACATGCATTTAAAACTACAATTTTTACATTTTTAAATTTGCGATGATCTGATCCAAAAATTTGCAACATTAGTGCAATACAAGTCATACATGCATTTCCTTTTCGTTACAACTTTAATATTTCTTGACCAACTGGATTTCGTAAATCTTCTTTCGAGCTTTTAGCATTATATAGGCGGAAAGTCTGCATCTGTGTGGTTTCGTTGTTTTATCTGGAAGTGACTGGTTTTATCTATTGTTTATTTGCCAATTGGTTTACAGGCTACTGAGGTGGAAACTAGTACATCCAATCAGGAAGTGCCGAAGTGTGCCAGCTCCCCCAGGTAAGGTAACGAGATTAATGTCTCTTCAATAAGAAATAAGAATGTATATTGGCCTGAGATCCAGGGATAATTGTCTCTTAACTATCCGGGAAATGCTCTTTCAAGATTTTCCTTTTCTTAGAAAGAAAGTTACAATCTAGATACGTGTCTTCTTATCTTCCATTTATTTTTTCTGGTATTTAGTCTTTTGAATGTAATTGCTTTTGATCGTAACATAGTTTTCTTTTCCCTATTCATTCGAGATTGCCGCAATCTTTTCCTTATAAACGTACAAAAGAAGAACCATAGTGTAGTTCGGGAAGGTCTGTCATCCTTGCAATAACATATGGATGGGCAGCATGTATCACTCTGAAAGATGACCAAACAAAAGTTGGAATTTACAGTTTTGCACCTATTTTTTGTGATGAAATCAAAGCTGGTTATATAGAGGTGAATAGCTTAGTTATTATGTTTCTTTCCGGGAAGGAGGGCATCTTTTTTATTTTGTTGCCCAACTTTCCTGCTGATTTTGCTGCCAACTAGGGCTGAGCTCGCCCTTAATGCTGACATGTTACTGTGGATCATTTTTTCTTTAACGATTTTGCTTTTTTTCTTTTTTGCTTTTGTTTTCTACTTTTTGTACAGTTGCTTTGTAGTTTTAATGATTCATGTTAATCTAATGCCGCATGAAATTGTAAGTTCTGATAGTTTGTAACTTTGTGGTTTTAGCTTTTTAATCTTTTGAATTTTTTTGACCATGCATTTTTGGCAAAGATTTGTGTAGTTCATCGCAATTCAATCATTACTGCTGGCAATGGCTTGTCTGATTCTGGCAGGGTTGGCAGTTAATCTGAAAAGATTGAGGAGCCGTTATAGATGATTTTTCACTTGATTGGAACTGGGTCTCAATTATTGTTTTTAGTTTTTACTATCACCATTCAAGAATCATGCATCTTGGCTGGCGGAGAAATCACCTGCTCCGCCATGGGTGGTGCATTTATTTGAGGAGAGCCTTTGATGTTTTTTCATACACTCAATAAGCATGTTGTTGTATTTGCAGATGAATGAGAAGTGTGCAGAGAACGCATGCTGCTCCCATCCAAGCCCTCGCTTAAGTTGACACCAAAACTGAAACGCGATGTATGCGCTACTGAAACTGAGTTCTGTGTGCTATTGCAGTTTGTATGTGTAAATCTTGTGTTCTGTGGTAGATACCGCACTGCTTTCAAATGAATCATAATTAGTGATACCTGCAAACGCCAAACGTGTCTTCGGATTGGCTGGTGCAGGAGGAATGCTTCTTGTTTTGTTGGTTCTGGCGCTTGGTAGCTGTCAATCTGCGCTTTTGGTCATCATCTTTGTGCTGACTCTGAGAACCCATTTAATGAGCCTTGAAAGGAAATGTGGCATCGGCACTTGACCGGTAACTGTGGAAGTCAGGTTGCAGAATGAAGTTTGTCCGGTATTCAGGCTCGGAAATGGTGCTTAACTATGGCTCTGGTGTGGGAATCTCTAAAATTTGTTTGACCGTGACGATAACAATGAAACTAGGGTCAACATACGCTGTTTCATTAGATGTTGATTTCTTCAGAACAATCAAATCCTATGAATTCCAATAACAAATCTTCTGATGTACTAGAAAAACTATTTTGCAATTCCCAGTACATAGTAATACATGTCCCACCTCTTGTTCTTAATGATCATAACTTTGATTACGTCTCTCTCACGCATTTCTTGGAGAAGATTAATAATTGAATGACTTCTCTACCTCAAGGTTGTACTCTGTGATTAAACATTTCTTTGTCGGCACCGAAATGTGTGCCAACTGCTCTGAGATCTGAGAAATACGCAATCCGATACTTACCCAGAAGACAAGTTGCAGAGTTGATTAAACCTACTTTAATACAAACATGGCCATTCATCTGCAATTTCAGGGATATATGTCTTCTCTGGAACTTTACATGGAGACCTTCAGAGTCCTTCCATCTCCGACCCTTGTTGGCATCTCCAGAACTGGCAGTAGCATTGAAACATTGTAACTGAAGTTCAAACTTAAACCATCTATGGCTCTGGATCATACTAATAACATCTTTTTAATTAGGAATAAAATAAGTTGAGTATAACATGGATAAAAATTTCACTCAATGAAATCTGACTTGCAGATTGCAACGAATTTATGAAACATCAAGATACATCCTTAGGCATGCTGTTAAAACGACTTTTTTTTATCTTCTGAAACTCAATAGTGTAGAAGATTTTTGATATGCAACCAGGAGATGCACAATCATTGTTGCTAACTCGCTCATCACAAAACTCAGTATGCAATTTACACATGAACTCACTGTATGATGACATCAAACAAGGAAAAAGAGATACTAGATCTAATAGGATATAGATTACAATACCATGATCACATAGTTATGTACATATGATATGATCAACCAGCATATTATTACTCCATCCTGTTTACCAGGCTACAAAAAATGCAGAAAACTGAGCAGCTATCGCGGCCGCGGCACTTCCATGTTCTTGATGCTACAGCAATCCTAAATTGCTCAGCAGCTTTTGTAGTGTTTGACGACCCCATTGGATGTCACTAGGCAACGCATTATTGTCAAGAGTCACTGAATCCTCCTGCTTCTTATCTTCTTCCTTAGCTACAGGAATCTGGTTGACCTCACTTTTGAGGTGGTGCTCATCACTGACCATTTCTGTTGTTTCTTCTTCCGGTTGGTTGCCGATAATCGTGGTGTCATCAGTCTCGTGTTTCTCATCTAACCGTGAATTACCATGGCTGAGTTAATGGGAGAAAAAAGCAGAACAAAATAATAGACTATAAGCATCTCAAATAAGCAGGTTTGGAAAGTTAAATTTCAGTAACAGAATCAACCAGGTATTAGCAACAGGAATCTCTTTGACTCAATGATCGGAAGATAAAAGAACTCTCGACCCCTGAATAACCCATCTTTGGAGGTAGACCTGCGTGCCACATAAAGCGCTTCAAAAGATTCATACTAAAGGAAGGGTAAACCATTTGAATTATTTGAGAATTTCAGGTCACAAGATGCAGCATTATGTCTCATTTTTCATCCAAGAACACTCTTTATTCTTTAAAGCATCAACTTAAAGCAGACATAAGATGAACCAGAAAAAAATATCTTTTTTCTTTTCTTATCTTAAGGGAAAGAAGGAAAGAATCAATTTTCATCAAGCAGTTACCTCTAGAATAATCTGATTCTTGATTTCATTAACTCCACGTGAAGCATCTAAATCAATGCTGTTTTCCCTTACATCTTGGTCCTGAATTGCTACTTTGCTTTTCTCACTTTTATCTTGGTCTTGAGTTGATATTTCACTTGGCATTGGTGGCAATGGGGACAGGCCAGGCACCAGAACAGGGCCTCCTTCATGCGGCACCAGGTTTCCATTAGCTTCTTCGCTCTCTGATTTCCCTACTGGAGCTCGGCCATTACTTATCAGGAATCTCCTTTCCTGCCACAAGATTCTTGTCTGCAGTAGCCACAGGTTCATCTGTTGTGTTATTAATTTCTTTCTGATCTTGAGCATTTCCGGCTCCATTTACTGCAGGATCCTCCTGTGGGTAACTGATGTTATCAGGAATAATAGATACTTGCTCCTCAGGCCTTACGCTTAGTTTCTTGGCACTGTCTAATGATGGATTCTTTGCTGCATAAGGATTTTCATCATCAATGGTGGTTTCCGTGCTACTGTTAGGAATCAGTTCCTCTTTTTGATGACTAGAATTCTCAGCAACTATCAGCATTTCCGAGCTCCCAGTAGATTCGGCATTTTGATCAGCAAGAGGTTCTTCCTCTACTATTTCTGCAGGGCTGCGTCTTCCCAATCTTCAGAAACCATAATTGTTTTCTCAGTGTTCCAGGTCTGGATGATTCGATCGGATCCTGGCTGCCACAGGATCTTCCCGGTAATTCCTCTAAGAACGAACTTGTACCGAATGGATTTTTCTAAAGGTGCATCCTAAAAATTCACAAAATTATCAGCTTCACATACCCAAAGTAAGAACAATCAATGTTGTTAATAAGTTTGAGCTTACCAGTTCAACAACCCAAACATGGCCATCTGACCAAATCAATGGTACTGCATTTTCAGGATTCCACGACCCCAACACAGGATCATCTCCCACAAGAAGGAACTGCTCTCCAAAGGCACATTCTTGCTGTAACAGGAATCTGATTTGAACAGTCTTTAATTGATCTGCACATCAGAGTATCATCATTATGACATCACAAAAATTGTCCCAATTATCCTGAAACATTCCAAAACCAAAAGAGAGGAATCACGTATGGATTGGTTTTCGGTCTCTGCAGTCCCCACTTCTGCCTGCAAGAAAAGGCAACTAAAGTTAGATGTTTAATGAATTCAAACTAAAAGTTCATGCCTTCAAACAACATTTCCAGTGTGCTTTTCAACAAGAAAAAAAAATCAGAAAGGAGGAAACTTTTTCAAAGAAATAAGCAAGAAAATGCTCTTGAAAAAGCAAAAGAGATCAAAAGTTCCTTTCTCCAATGCTCTCAAAACCTGAAAAGGAAGGCATTAGAAACTTGGGAATCCTGCAACCATCCACACCCTCTCTTAGCATTTCAAAAAATTTACTTCTTTCTTTCCCAAACAATTCATTACCAAAAAAAGACAACAAATTACAATAAAAATTAAAACCAAATTCATTTCAGGTAATCCAGAAAAAAATAAAAAGAACAAGGTAACAAAGAACAGCAAGAACAACATGCCTGGGATTGAGGAGACGGAGATGAAGAAGCAAGAACAGGATTAAAACTCTCGTAGTTAGTCCTTATCAAATGCAAAAACCCAACACGACCATGTTTATTTTTTGATGAAAAGAAACCAACTTCACTTCTAACAAGACCATTACTACAGTGTTCTCTCCAGAGGACTCTGTCTTTTTTTCTCTCAACCACGATCTTGGAACATAGAGGACTCGCTATAGTTCTCATCACTAACTCCTAACTCACTCACTGAGTCTCTAACTCGGAAGCTTGAGGGAGAGAGAGATTCCAGTGACGCTTTGGAGGAGAGAGGGAGTCTTGGCTTTGTTTTGTTTCTGTTTTCGTTTCGCTTTTAACTGCAATCTCCTTCTGGGGATGGACGGCTAAGATTGGAGAATGGAGTGATGAGCGATAGGATTAGATGCCACGTGTAAGTCCTGCGTGAGTTGAATCTTTTTTCGTCACTGGACAAGGGATTCTCGTCTAAACGTTGCCACTTCTAAGCGATCCCAAAAGGCTTTGAAGCTGAGCTGCGGGGGTCTTGTGAGTCATACTCATGGCTTCACTTGACTATAATCCCAAAGTCCCAATACAATTTAGATTGAAGTGTCCACCTTAATATTGTGGTCAATAAATTTCAGGTATTTTATTTTCCAAATCGAATTTTTCGCCATCACATTTTGTTTGTGTCCTCTCTTGACACAATAATGTTATTGTATTGAGAAACAATGTTTGAGTTAAACTATGCTTGATTTTCTTTTTTGAGTAAAACTATTATTTGCTTTCAACTCTTTATCAACCTAAAATATATATATGAGATGCTTGATTTCGGTAGAATGTAGATAATACGTACATATTGACACATTGTATAGTAAAAAAGTTGAAAGTTTGACATGTTTACTAAAAATTAGAATAGATTAAAAGCATCTACAATGATTATATCTATTATGGATATGATTGTCACGTCATATCAATTTTTTTTTAAACTCTCTTTATCATTAAACTTTTTTGTATACTCTATTATAAGATACACAATCATTTTACTCTTGAAGGAATCTAGCTACCGGTTTAACAAATAAACAGTATATAATAGTAGGTTCGAGTTACCTACCTCGATTTCAGCGGAGGCGCAACCCAACCAGCAACGGAAGACATTGAGGTCAGGATCGGTTCTATGTTGGTCTCACGAGCAAATCACGGTCGGATTGGCAACGAGAGTGTCCGTTTGTTTCACAGCCTAAATGCCACGTGGATCGGGACAGTCGACGAACAAATGACGAGTGAAGAGAGGAGAGATGAAGCATAGAGAAAGAAATACTTTCTTTCTTTTCTTCCCAACCTCTCTCACATTGGTGTATTTTGGAAGATGGAAGAATGAATCTAATTCATTCTTTCACCACCTTATACAAGCCTATAATTGGACTTTGGGCCCAATGGGCCTAATAAGCCTAATGAACTTAACACATGGGTCTTTTGGGTCAATCTCAATTGGATTCGCCAATTGGTCTCGGTCCATAGTCTCGGTTAACATCTTGACCGACCAGGTTTTGTTCACCTGTCATGGGCGGATTGTTTTTTCCAACATCTCCTCATTTAATTTATTTATGATATACAATTCACAATAAATACAATTAAACATTAATTTTATACTTTTATGTAAAATAAATTATATTTTTGAAATTTTATTTTAAATTATTTTGGATAAATTATTTATGAAAATTTTGTCGAAATAATATTTTCTATAAAATACATTCAAAAAAATAAAAAAAAATAAAATTACATTGAAAATAATGCATTACATTAACTTAAAATATATAACTTGATGATATAAAATCCTAAAATACATTAACTATAATAATACCCTAGATTAAAAATAAAATACAACACCCTAAACTACATTAATTGATGCAATTTTTTTATAATATCACAAATTTTTGTGTGCATTTCAACTTGCTCGGGAGTTATAGTCGAAATATCCCTCAACAATAAATCAAATTCGGTGAGTTGCTTAAGCCCTTGTACAAGTTGTACTCTGGATTCCATCTTTTCTGCCAAATCATTCCACTTTGGGTCTGAAACATGGGCGGTGCTTTCTCCATTGTCCTTCACTTTCCCTTTTCTCTTCGATTTACCCTTTTCCTTACCTGTTTTTTGGCCGATTGAACGCATTTTGATTTCATCTTCTTGAACTCCCACACTTGTATCAGCATTGGAAGAACTTTTATACGCATCACTTTCATTATTTTTTGTCATTTTGGATGACCTAGAAATATGTAAAACTGGTTGTCACTTCAGATCATCTTTCAACATTACCCAAACGTACTCGTAGGTGAAATGTTTTCGCCGACTTTGATTGCACAGTTCATGAGTATGTTGCTTTAATTGGTCGTCACTCCAATCACTTTGATGTTCACCCAACAATCGATTTTACAATTGGTTAAATTCATTAACCTGTGGGAGCAATCAATACCAATGTTGCTTGACGCTAGTTCGAGTTCTTTCAGAATCATATTTTTTATGCGTGTTGAAATAATCATAAATCCATTTCCAAAATGCTTTATTGCTTTGCCCGTTTCTGACAATATTGTCACATGAAATAGTAGTCCAGGCTTTCATGAGCATTCGATCATCATCCGATGTCCACGATTGATGCTTTTGCCCTATCTACATTGTGCGATTCATTCAAATTAAAATTATTAATTCGTGGTTGAACTGATATAGAGGGGTTTGAGAATTAGACAACGAACATGAATCCAACACATTTGATAATTATGCAATAGAAATCCCATATTTACTTACACAAGAATTGGGCAATAGAAGTATTGAATTTACTCAAGAATTAGAAATTAATTCATGTTTTCTCCAAACAATTTTTGCAGATAATCTCTTTTGTCAAATTAGTGAAATATTCTCAAATTGAGACAACTAAAATTGTAGGACCACAAAATTAAATAATTCAACATAGAGACACCCCAAATTAGAACTTACTTTTGATGCTACCAATACTGAATTAGACAATAGAAGCAGTGAATTTACTAACCTTTTGTTTCTCACTCATTATTGTATATGAGACTCCTTTGTTGTTCTCTCCAATGCTATCCTTCAAACAATGAAAAAACCAAACCCTTGAATCTGGAGTCTCTCCCTTAGTAATACAAAAACCAAATGGGTATGTGCTTTTGTTGCCATCCATTGAAACTACAGTAAGTATCATCCCTTCTAAAAGGTTCCATCTACTCCAAAAAATGGCATACATCGATTTAGAAAATTGTGAATTGTAGCTGCAAAAGCTATAAACATCCTCTTAAAAATAGGTTGCACGTCTAAGTCTTGCCTATTTTGATAACTAAACTTCACTACAGTTTTGGGGTCCAGTCTTTTTAAGACTTTCGCATATACATGTAACTTGGCAAATGATTCGGTATGGGTTTCTTCATTGTCTAATCTAGCCCTTCTTTTAGCTTTGTAAATTGTTCCTTGTTTGCACTCGACACCAAAATTCCTCTTTTCTTCCATAGACCTGTAACTCATATTAGGTTTTGCCCTCAAATCTTCTTGTATGTGCTTTGCAATCCATTTGGGAATGACAATTGTTCTTTTTGGATCTCTAATGCATAAGTGATTCTGGAATGGGTTCTTCACCATAAAAGTTCACTTGTCTGGTAGAAGACTAGCATGAAGTCTATACTTGCATTATGGATTGCCACAAATAGCCGTTGATCTCAGTTTGTAATTTTTTAATCTGGCAATGTCATAGCCACCCAACACTTCATAATCTAAGAAAACCTCCCTAATTTGCTTTATATCACTGAACAATTGTCCATATTCAAACTCAAAATCAAAATTAC
This sequence comes from Flueggea neowawraea, assembly GCA_948243855.1. NCBI lineage: Eukaryota > Viridiplantae > Streptophyta > Magnoliopsida > Malpighiales > Phyllanthaceae > Flueggea > Flueggea neowawraea. Next base: position 2,139 of record CAODLS014377914.1, on the reverse strand, counting down.
TATCAACCACACCATTGAACAACTTGCCTTTAATTCCCTTCAATGGATCATCAACACTATTCCTATCTTCCTCCTCAGAATCATGAATCAATTCATCTTGAGAATTATCGTCAGGGCATTTAGACAGAAGTTCATCTCTAACACTGTCATCACTTCCATGCTCTGACTCATTTGCATTCCCATTCTCTGCCTCATTTTCACTTACTGAAAAATCATCCTTGATATTTATGTCAAAATCTTCATCCTCCGAATGACCGTACTCCTCAGCAGATAAAATAAAATCATCATTGAGAACTTTTCCATTTTTTCTCAAACTATACCTACTGCTCTTTTCCCTTTTCCATCCTTTTCTTCGCACCCTTCTTTTTCTTTCTTTATGATTGAGTTCCAGTTTCTGCTTCATTTCCGGGTTTAGGTTGGGGGTTCATTGTGTGGTTCAGGTTGTGCTTTAGGTTGTGGTTCATTTTGTGTGTCAGGTTGGGGTTCTGTTTGTGGCTCAGATTGTGTTGATTGTCCTACATCCATATCATCATCATCAACTTCAACTACTACCACTTCAAGGGAAATAGGTATAACCAACATTAAACTAAATCTTTAAAACATGCTCAATATGTCATTTTCATTCTCAATGAAGTAACCCTTCCTATCTTGAAATGACAAAACCTTACCAGCCTCAATGCCAAAAGCTTCCATTACATCGTCAAACAAATCCATGAAGCTGTAGCAGTCTTCGTCGACATTGTCTAAGGAAACTTCTACTGATTTGTGTATTAATAATTAATATGATGGTGTGGACGGTATAACGATTCCTGCAAAACCCACCATCCATTAGTCAATCAGATTGTAAAGAAACACATACACAATCGGCTTCAAAACCCATTACACATACAAAAAAGCATCATATAAAATAAAATCATCACAAGTTTGATTAGTAATTTCTATACTTATATTCCCTAAATTCATCACACAAAAGCCAATTTTCCTCATACTATACCTAATTTTCTAATTAAATAGACTATCAGAACCATTACACATTCTCAACCGAACCCAGGTGACATTTGGCTTCAAAACCTTCTGGAAAAACCAGAACCCATTACCCATTTTTGTCACTTACTTAGAAGCCGCCATCGCCGACCGTCACAATTACAGTCGGAGCCAACCCACCCTACTATTTTAGTGACGACAAATAGAGAGTAAACCTATATGGAGAGTAACAAAGAGAGAAAGAGTGAAGACAACAAAGACGAGCGAACCGCCGGTCACAGAGAATGACACTCGAAGAGAGAGAGAGTTACGAGGGAGAGAGAGTTACGGAGGAATGAAGAGAGAGGGAGGGGAAATGTAAAGTGAAGACAGAGGGAGAGAGTCCTTTTGGTTTTTGACTTTTACCAAATGATGTGGCACATACATTTTAGATATTTTGCATTTTTCATTTAACTTAACTAACAAAAGAGGAGGTCAAAGACCCGAACGAAATGTTTTGAAAACTTAGCAACCACACGAGAAATATAGTTAAATCTCAGAGACTACAGTGATTTTTGCCCAAAAGAAAAAGACATGTTTGGTTTAGAAAAAATATATTATAACTGGAAAGAATTTTGACCAATTTTAATTCTTAATTTTTTTAAGAAGTAACTTATTTATTTAGGAAAATTAGTAAGAAACTTGTTGAGAACTTAATTTCTCTGGAATTCACTATTTGGACAAACGAGCCGTAAGATGTCAGGAAACACCCAATTTTTTTCTTTTTGTACTCGACAGTGAGCAAAACGGAACTTCCAATTTTTCCCCACTGAATTTAACCGCGCAGTTTCAGGTGAAAATAAACCAACGGCCAAATATTTCTCTTCGCCGCTCCACCCTACCTACCCATCGCCGCCGTACAAACTGAACCCTTCTCAATTCTTCTCACAACAATCAATTCCATGAAAAAGTAACAATCTTTACATTCAAATTTCCCTCTCTCATAAACCCTAATTCCCTCTCATGCTCACCCACTGAATTGGCCCTTCTCACTGGCAGTGACGATGAGTTCGAGACAGCGACTTGTGAGTCTCTTGAACTCCGCCAACTCGGCCAGAGACATTGCTTCCAAGCTCGACAGCTTACGCCAATTCGACCAGATTTTGCTTCAAGAAG
>CAODLS014374010.1:0-16667 GCA_948243855.1 Flueggea neowawraea | reverse complement strand
GGATCGATTTGTGATTTTCTTCATTGATAACATTTTGATATACTCGAGGAGTAGGAAGGAGGACAAGGACCACCTTAGGTCGGTGTTATAGACTTTGCGAGAACATCAGCTCTATGCTAAGTTCTCGAAGTGCGAGTTTTGGCTCGAGCAAGTGGCATTTCTCGGACACTTGGTGTCGAGAGAGGGTATTATGGTAGACCCAAAGAAAGTGGAAGCAGTGCTCCAGTGGGAGAGGCCTAAGACCATTACAGAGATTCAGAGTTTCCTCGAATTAGTCTGGTATTACAGGATATTTATCTAAGATTTATCTAGGATTTCTGCTCATCTGACTCGGTTAACTTAAAAGGGAGCTAAATTTGTATGGTTTGATAAGTGTGAAGACAGTTTTCAGAAATTGCAGAAGTGTTTGATGAGTGCGCTGGTGTTGGTGTTACCGTTGAGTTCTAGAGGTTTTGTGGTGTATTGTGATGCATCGAGAGTTGGCCTAGGTTGTTTATTGATGCAACATGGTAAAGTAATTGCATATGCATCGAGACAGCTCAAGAGGAACGAACAAAACTATCTGACGCATGACTTGGAGTTAGCGACAGTGGTGTTTGCACTCAAGATTTGGAGGCATTATCTGTACGGGGAGACTTTTGGGATATTCACATATCATAAAAGTTTGAATTACATTTTCGGGCAGCGAGACCTGAATTTGAGACAAAGACGTTGGCTAGAGTTGCTAAAGGATTATTACTGCACCATATCATACCATCCTGGTAAGGCTAACATTGTTGTCGATGCTCTGAGTAGGAAGTCGGTTGATAGCTTAGCTCATATCCCTATTGAGAGACAACCTGCAGTGTTAGAATGGCAGAGTCTGATGAAATCTGGTGTTGAGCTACAGTTTGATAATTCTAGAGCCTTGTTTGGACATATAGAGGCGATGTCTATGTTATTAGATCGGATCCAAGAGGCTTAGAAAGAGGATTCAGAGATGCAAAATCTAATCGAAAGGGTTAGATCATCTGGTATACCTGGATTCAGGGTGGATGACTCTGGAGTCCTTTGGTTTTGGCAGAGACTGTGCTTACCATCTTTGGGTGGCTTACGCGAGGAGATTATGATCGAGGGTCATAGTTTGATATATTCTGTTCACCTAGGGTATGTGAAGATGTATCAGGACCTTCGTGAGTCCTACTGATGGCCAGGGATGAAGAAGGACATCAGTGAGTTTGTCATTCGATGCTTGACGTGTCAGCAAGTTAAGTTCGAGCATCAGTGTCCTTCTGGATTGATGCAACAGTTTCCCTTTTCGGAGTGGAAGTAGGCTCGCATCACCATGGACTTTGTAGTTTGACTGCCGAGGACATCTTCGGGATACGACTCCATTTGGATAAAGGTAGATCGATTGATGAAATCAGCACATTTTCTGCCTGTCAAGACGACATATGGAGTTGCACGGTTTACGAAGTTATATGTCGACCAGATTGTATGTCTGCATGAGGTACCAGTCTCTATAGTGTCTGACAGAGAACATCAGTTCATTTCGCAGTTTTGGCATAAACTGTAAGAAGAGTTGGGTACTCGATTGGATTTCAGTACCGCTTTTCATCCACAGGCTGACAGTAAGTCAGAGCGCACGATTCAGACCTTAGAAGACATATTGAGGGCGTGTGTTGTAGAAATTACGGGGAGTTGGGATTCCCATTTGCCTCTGGTAGAGTTTGCGTACAACAACTCATACCATTCTAGCATTGGAATGGCACCATACGAGGCATTGTATGGTAAGAAGTGTAGATCCCCGCAGAAGCTGGTAAGAAGGAGCCATTGTGACCAAATCTAATCTTGGAGACTACTGAGAAAGTCAGGTTGATTCAGCAGAGGATCCAGACTGCTTATAGTTGTCAAAAGAGTTATGTTGATCCAAAGCGTAAACACTTGGAGTTTGTAGTAGGCGACCATGTGTTTCTTAAGGTATCGCTAATGAAGGGCGTTATGAGATTTGGGAAAACGAGTAAGTTGAACCCGAGATACATTGGTCCATTTGAAATTATCGACCGAGTCGGAGCCGTGGCCTAAGAGTTGGCACTACCGCCCCAATTTGCTTCTGTATACCCAGTGTTTCATATCTCACTTCTGTAAAAGTATGTCTCTGATTCGTCTCATGTCTGGTACCGCAGTCGATCGAGTTACACCCGACCTATTTTATGACAAGACTCCAGTCAGGATTATTGATCGACAGGTCAAGAGACTCCGAAAAAAGGAGATTGTTTCGATGAAGGTGGTTTGGGGGTATCATTCCTTAGAGGATGCCACCTTGAGAGGCCGAGGTTGAGATGCGGTGCAGATATCCGCACCTGATCGACTATGTAGAACTACAAGTTAGTACCTTTTGTCTCTATCTCTGTTCATGCATATATGTATCTCTGTTTTGCATATTTGGGTGTGGGTGAGTTGGATATCTAATGATGCTTCTAAGGAGTTCGAGGTTATAATTACTCCTAGATAGTTTTGACTTGGTGTCTGTTCAGGAGATTTTGAGGATAGTTCCTAATCTAGAAATTTAGGTTGTTCTTAGCCTAGACCTAGCCGCTTGAAAATTCGAGGACGAATTTCTTTTGAGGGGAGAATTATGTAATACCTAGTCTGATTCTAAGCGAAATCTGGTGGCATTCCGTTCTTTCTTTGGGGGTAGTTTGAAGTTTTGGTAAGTTGATCTTAGGTGAGAATGTTTTGAAGGTCGATTATGCGTGCAACACACGTTGAAAGTCATCTATGTGCGCTGAAAGAGGTTCTACACGCTTAGACGAGGGTTGAGTTAGACCGTGGATGTGCCTCAGGCCGTCAACGTGCATGGGTGGTGTCCTGTGTACGTTGATCATCGTTAAGACATGAACAGTGAATGAGAGTGATGATCTACGTGCATTGTTGGAGTGGAACGTACATTGAAGATGGATCCGAGAAGGAGAGGTCACAGGTCTACCGTCAACGTTCGTTGCTTGGACTGGAATGCACGTTGATTCTAGATCCGAGGGTGGGAAGTCATCAGATCTGCCGTCTGTGCATGCTGAAGCCTCGTCTACGCACGCAGATCCTTGTTCAGCACGTGTAGATGCGCCACAAAGCACTTAGATGTGCCTAGTCTGGACCCAATTAAGTGAGACGCAACGTTTCAGTTCTATAGGTGTATAAATACACCCTCCTGCACTTTCCTCCAGCCATAACTCATCTCAACTACTAAAATCACTCTCTCAACTGTTCTGTTTGCACTCCATCTCTTCCAAGTGGTTACATTTCAGTTCTAAAGGTAAGAACACTCATTGATCTTCTCTTTTCTTCATTCTTGCTGCACATTGTTCATCTAGGGTTTTGAACGGATTTTGAAGTTTGGTTCATATTTTCTTATTCTGTTGAAAGGGGAGTTAAAGATGGTTAGATTATGGTTGTTTAAGGTTGAATATATGGGATTCTAGCTTCGATTTTGGGAAGTTTCTTGTTTGAGCGAAATGTGTTTATTCCTAGCTAGGGTTCGAGATTTGATGGATTTCTGATAGATTTGAAGTTGGTTTCCAGTGTATCTTGTTGGGTAAGGATTAGAACTACTTAAATTCGAGTTTGGTTTGGAGATTTGATGATGTTTTTTCTTGGGTCATAGGAAATCTGAATTGATGATGGTGAATCTTAGTGATTTTGGGTGGTTTAGAGGATGAATGCATGAGTGGTTTGGCAATGTGGGTGTTCAGTTCATTCAGATGTCGAGTAGAATGCGTTTGTAGTGTTGGGGAATTTAGGGTTGCATTGCATTTGCGTTTCATGCATTATGGTATTACCACAGTACCACATATTAATAATTGTTTGGTTATATCTGTACAGCTCCTTGTGGTTGCCAGCATGAGCAACTATCCACCAGTGATGTTTGACTGGTGATCCTTGCTTGAACTCTCAGGTGAGAGAATAGCAGTTTCAGACACATAGGTTGTGCACTTTGAAAATTTATATGTTTTTTATGTGTTCGGCTTACATATGAAATTTGGCCTAATAATGGTTTGATTATTTAATAATCTGGCTTATGTGATTATTAATACTCGATATTTTGTTTTGATATCTGGTATTTTTATATATATGATATACATATATATATGTATATATTCTCTGAAAATGATTTTTCCGCTCTGTATGTCGTTTGCTAGTTATGTATATTTTGGATTAGAGACACCTAGCTACGAGGTAGCGTAACCTTTGGTATACCAATGCTCTGTCAAGACCCCAGTTACCAGGGTTATATGGTAGCTGTGCGTCCGACCAGACCACGTATTCTGTTTGATCTGTTGGGTGGCTTTATCTCCTTTCTGATATTTGTCTACATCTGGTCCCTATCCACCTCTATTATATACTATGTATACGTATATTATGTATTCTGTCTGTTGCATGTTATCTGCTCTGGTTGCGAACGATTTTAGAAATGGTTCTTTAAGAAAATATTATATGTAGAGTGTATACGTATGTATACATACATGTTGTGTGTGGTACTTTCGAGTGGTTTCAAACCAGTATTTGTGACGCACGTATGAGGCGATCTGGAGTGTTATTCCTCACTGAGTTTTACTCACCCTTTTAACATTTTCAGGTTGCTTATTGGCTCAACAATCGTCCAACATTCCATCTCGATGAGGCGTTCGCATTATTGGTTAGTGATGCCCTTTTGGTCGGGCTCTCCTCCTCTGTTAGAGCTCCACATCAGTTGTTGTTGGGTTGTCGGGTTCCCACATCTTGTATTTTGGGATATTCACTTATCTACACTCACCTATTATGTTTTTACACTCTTATATGATATTTTATTTCATTATTATAGATGAGGTATGTTTCTTATATAAATGGTTTTTAATTGATTAATAACAAATGAATGGGTAGTTGTCTGATTCTCCGAGGTTTGTGCGAGATGGGCTAGACCTTCGGCCTAGTCTGTCTCGTATGCCGATCATGGCCTGACTTTGGGTGGTGATAGCTAGGCTGGCTGGCGTTTCTAATTTCTTTTTTTGTCAATATTTCTAATAGGTTTTGAAGCCTTAATTATAGTAATTACATATTATTAATTAAAAGTTGCCACCATAGGGATAATTAGGGTCAGAGACTCATAAATAATGACATTAGTCAAAAGAAAATTTTTGTTGATAAGTAAAAAAGCATAAAAGTTTTCTCGACAGAACTGTTATGTGTTTATTAATTTTCTTTGAACTATAATACATTAAATAAATTTGAATATGAAATATACTAGTTGAATATAGAATAAATAAGAAAGAGTTTGTTTTTACCAATCAGATGTTACATAATTGCTTTTTATTTCAGTTGGCAATTTTCAAACATTTCTTATCAAACAATCAGGATTAAAGAAAAAAGAGAAGGATTAATTAAGATTAAAGTTGGAAACAAATGAAGAAGGATATTCAAAGATATAAGTCTACTTAATGTATTCTAAGAAATAATAATATTTAGAATATATGTTACTTAATTTTAATAATATTTAGTGTGTACTAGTTTAGTATTTGAGGTTTAGAGTATAGAGTTTATGGTATAGTATATAGACGTTATAAGTAGTTTAATTAAGTTTATAATATGGAGTTTAAGGTATAATATATAAGGTATATAGTTTAGGGTATAGACTATAGTATATTATTACTTACAAAAAGTTTAATTGAGTTAAAGATATAGAATTCATAGTATTGAAAGGTCTAAACAACACTATTTCATTTTGTTCACTTTTATATACCTAAACTTCAAGTTGTATATAATTTTGTACACTTAAATTTTATGTTGTATATTTTTGTACCTAAATTTTATATTGTACACCTTTGTACACTTAAATGTCATGTTGTGTACACCTTTGTACACTTGTGTACACCATTGTGAACTCTTTTTTGTACACCATTGTACACTTTATGGAAAAATCAGATATTTTGTTATAAACATATTATTTTCTCCTAAATAAATTGTTAAAATATTAAACTAAAAAATACTTACATATATTTCAACATATCAAATAAAAATTATTCATGTTACATATTAATAATTTAAAAGTAGAATAAAAATATATAATATTTAGTAAATATTCCAATATAAATGAACTCAAAGTCGAGTTTTGTCGCGAGCTTGCTCACCGACTTATTAAACGATGCCTGTTTATGAACACACAAACGAGTCATATTTGCAATCTTTTCGAGCTTTTTGAATATTTAAGTACGATTATTTATTATCAAATCGAGTCATAAATGAATTTTTATTGAACTGACCACTGACCTACTCCTGAGCAGTTCGACTGCCATAATTTTTTTACTGTTGCCTCATAAAGTAATTATGATAGCAAAGATCATTGTCCCCAGTTATGTCTGCCATCGCACATGCATATTGTTGACAAGCCAAGGAATAGACCTTAGAAATTGAATTGCGCGAAAAAGTTTCTTGTCGTTCACGTCCAAATTCATTTCTTTATTCCATATTCTTAGTCCCTTCACTGGATTATCAAGTATGACAAAAGGAAATGCTTTTATTATCATCAATTAGAATCTAATTAAGATTTCTACTTGAACCCAAATTCCCTAATTAATTGAATTGGAACATTTGCAGAATCATGTGAAATTTTACCTTAAAAAAGACACATCCCCATATTAATCTAATTATAAATGCAATATGTATGTTATTTTGTCATCTTTATAGAATATCCATTATCATTTGTAAGCACCAAATACTTGGTTTATGAGTCTTTGACGCAATCTTAAAAATTCATTCCTATAATATATGTATAAAATCAAACTGTATAGTTCACAAGAAGTATGATAACAAACACTAAGGTTATGTTTAGTTAAAAAAAATAATTTTTTGTTATCTATTTTGTGTTTCTTATTTTGTTTCTATTTTTTGAAACAAAATTGAAAACAATGAAAAATTTTAGTTTTTTATGAACAAAAAATTTTATTTTTTCATTTTTATTTTCTAATTTTCTAGAAAAAAAATAAAAAATTTTCTTAACTAAGCAGTCTATAAGTATTTATAATTAGAGGATATTATATCGTGTACGCAAAAGTTGGAAATATTTGCAAAAATATGATTTATTTTTGTTTGAAAAAGTACATAGTCTTATTTTTATATAGAATATTTTTGGTATATTTGAAGTGGAAAATTTCGGTAACATTTTTTTTTGCTAATATTTTCTGGTTTTTTGGGGATATGCAAACTAAAAGTCAAAATTATATTTTTACAAATTTTTCTTCTTCCTGTACAAATCCCTTATAATTATCCACTCCTTTGGTGCCTAATCCGACTGCATTTTACAATTTAAAAGTGCATATATCTAACAAAACTCGTTGATTAATTGTTGGAAAAGCAAAGCTAAGGGTTTGTCGGATTGCTTGAGGTGGTAATTAGCTAGGGTTGGAAAAAGAAGATGTAAGAAAGACAAGAGAGAAAGGAAAAAGTAGAGAAGAAAATGTTATGCTTATCAATCTTATTTTCAACGTATGTTTTAGAGTGCTTTCTTTTCGCGGGACCCTTTTTTTTTTCTTTTACCAAATGTCTTATTTGAAATTGGATAACAATCAATCTTTTTAGGAGGTGATCCTTTTTTTTTTGAGTAAAAAATCAAGGTCGAAAATTAGATAATACAGTTAGATATCACAATTAAGTTGATACTTCATCTTTTTTAGCTCGAGAAGGAGGTGACTCTTTATGCATGAAAGACATTTTATTTTCGTATACTATATAGTCTCTCAAATTCTTTCCTTTTTGTTCATTTTTTGGTGATTAAACATCATTTTAGGGAATTTTTAAGGTTTTAGACACATGAATAGATGAAAATAATAATAATCGAGGTTGTTTGTTTGAAACATAAAAAATCATGGCCTTTTAAAATTTTTGGATTTCAATCAAGGTAGGCTTTCATATCATTCTCAGAAATGGTGATTGCCTTGTTGACAAAAGAATATCACTCAATGTGTTGCAGGTGAAACAGCCATCTCCCTCTTGCCACTTATATAATAATTTATGTTGCAATTATTGCTTCATTACTTTCTTTCAAATTCTTTGTAAACCAACGATTCTTAGCTTCATACCGTCAATTTGTGTCTCTGCATTTTAAAGATTAGATTTTTATAATAAAATTTCAATTGGTTGAAGGGATTGTTAGTGTTTCTGACAAAAGTTATGGGCTTGCTCTTCAACAGGTTGTTTTTGCTTTTCCTTTTAATTTTAGTGAAATGTGAGGAATAGATGTGGTCTACACCAGCTGCTTTTTCTATAGCTTAACTCTTTTTGCACAGTGCCATTTCTTTCTTCGCTTGAATCATGGCAGTTTGGTACTGCATAGCTGTAAGGTATCAAACAGTGATCCTCACACTGTGCTTTTCTTCCCCTCCTCTTAAGCTCTGTCCACAATAGGGCTACCGTTCTTAGTTCTTCAGACCGAAATGCGTTATCGCATCAGAAAGATGGACAAATCAATTTTTTTAAATCAAAATTTGACCGTTGGATAGTTTTGATTAATGGTCAGATTTACTCCAATGTGATTAAAATAAAATTGTGTTTAGTGAAAAGTTGAGTAGACATCCCGTGAGACTCTTAAAGTAGCCTCTGGACTACGGATGAAAAAACTGAGGGATTAAAAACTGGAAACTTTAATAAAATAACAATAAAAATGCTGAATAGACATTCCGTGAGACAATTTCAAAGACCGTAGATTACAAGTAGCCTAATTAATTCGATGACCTCATAAACTAACTGACAATGTGGCCAGCCCCATGAATACCAAAATTACATTTGTAACCTCAAAGTATTTCTTAATTATCTTGCACTCCTTGTTAAACACTACAATTTTTCTTCACTTTTTTCTTCAACTACCAACTATCATCCACCGCCATTGGGCTTAATGGAAAACAAAAGGAAGAGGAGTTAGGGCGTGCAATGCAAAATGAGATAGACTTTTGGTGGAGAAAGGCCATGGATAAGGTTTGGACCGGATGGATGACAATAGAATAAAGAGTCTAATGAGGTAAGTCAACGAAAAATTGTAGAGACGATAGAGTTAGATGGTTGTAGGTTACAAGAGTAGATGATGAGCCTAAAAATGTAATTATGAATATTATATAGGCACATTGGGCATCAAGTAGAGTGGAGAAACTACGCATTAAGAGTCTAGTTTACATGTCAAAAAAGAGAAGTGAAGTATACATAACATACTTTGTAAACGAATTTAGGAATTACAAACTTGCTCTTGTTTTTTAGGATTTTGCATTTAGAGCATAAAGTCAATTATCATGGTTGACTGATTATTCTTTAAGAGATGGATTGCATTTCTAATGAATACAATAGGTTCCTTTTAGGGATTACAAATGCACATAGTAGATTTCAGAGGACTTGGAACACACTCTCAAGTAATTCAAGGGTTGTGAATATGACAAATTCTATTTTGTCTCTAAGCTTAATAAGGAGGTGTTATATCTTACTTATGGCAAATAACAATTTTTTGGTAGCAAGCAATAAATTATGTACTGGCTAATTTTTAGTGTAAGATTTTCTTTTTAATGTTAAAGTTAACAAATAAATAAACTGAGTTAATGTATTACATATTCTCATTATAGCGAATTAATTAATCAACACTCTTAAACAAACATCCAATTTATACATAATTTAGTTCTATGCTCTTATTCTTGGCTTTGCCTCACATGTCCACTAGCAATTCCAATACCAAAGTCATTTCTGGAGATCAAACTATACTTCACATGAAACTGGTGGCAGCCATATGTTTAGTCTAGTTTTTGTATTCTCTGGCAGCTTTTACTTTCTTTATAAGCTCTTGTTCTCTATTTTACTTACTGATGGATTATATGTGATTATATGGGAGATATTGTTACATAATTTCCATGATTACACCACAATAGTTATGTCGATTTGAATCGATTTAAGCATTCACACCATCAAAGTGAAATTTAACCTTTAACTAACACAACCAATAAGTTTAGTAGTTTTTGTTTTTGTAAAATAATTAACACACTAACCCTAAACAAAATCAAAAGATACAAGCTCAAATCTTACATTTGTTATGGTGAGAGAAATTGAAGGTTTGAATCATAAAATATAAAGAAAAAACTGGCTAATATTTTAATTCTTGAAATAATTGCTTACTCTTGAAAAATCCTAATAAAGTTGGTTGTAATTGAAATTTGGGGACAAGTAATTTCATCAATTCTGCCTAAACCGTGTGTTTTCTCTACTTTATTTCGGATTATCAATTTTTTATGACAGTTATAATCATCTACCATGTGAAAAATTGATCAATGGTTCCGTGACTTGACGCACATAATTATTTGTTACTTAATAATTATAAGAGCGATTTGACAAATTATAAACTTGATATATCTCATCAAATCTAAGTTAATGGTGGGGTTTGGATGGAGGTTATGAAACTAATTACTCTTTTCTTCTTATAATAATAGGCACTAATTATTTTTTATAAAAATTAAAAAATAATAATTTTAGTAGTTAAACTAATTAAATTTCATAAATTTTTTTATTTATATTATTTGAGTAAATATATTAGTAATTAATAAATTAGTTAAAAAATTAAATAAAAATAATATTATAATTTTATTAATAATAAATATAATAAAAAAATATGTGTTTATTATTATAGTAAGGAGGAATACCACGTTAATCTAATTCAAGCACATAAAGGTTCCAACTTTTTAAAGCAAACAATAGGGCCACTCATGTTTTCGGCTCACCAGACATGACGGTCCATGTCTTTTGATTTCTTTAAGTAATGCTTTTTCAGACAGGGTATAGTATTTATTAAGTTAGGCATCAATGGATCATGAAAATCCAAACACGAAAAAGAAAATATATATATAATGTAATTTAACAATAAGGTTTGTTCATATTCTATTTATTTGCTAGTATTTCTACTTTTCTTTTTTCCCTAACAAATGCTTTTTCTTGGCAACATATGGTTCCTCATTTGCTATAAAATATATAAAGAGTCATAATTAGACCTAGCATGATCTATACTTCGTCATTGTAGCACCATTTGTAAAATATAGTGACAAGAACTCAACCAGACGTAAACCAAATTTATTGACAAATGGTGTATCTTTAATATCAGGATTAAATTTCAATCCAAATACCAACCAAAAACCGAAAGGAAAAATAATTGGAACACTGTAGGGATTATCATATAAATTTGTCTTTACATTTTGTAATGGGGTATAAAGCAAAGAAGAGGGAGGGGTCAGGCTCATTACGCTATATGGTGTTTTAAAGCATTCATAGAGAAGTGTGTGTGTTCTGTTTTTCCAGGGCAGCTAAGCTATAGGATCTCAAGACTTAGATAATGTGTGCTCCTATTTCTCAGGACCATTACCAAATGCCTTTCATTTCCCCTCAATAGAAAAAGGTCATTTTTATACTTTATATACTCACCATTCTGTTGTAACATATTCACTACCAACACAAGAAAGTGCTTCATCACAAGTTTCTGCAAAAATTGCATCCTAATCTGCATATTTTTATCATAATTGTAAGTGAAAACTTCATGTGATTTCTATTTCTTCTTCTTCTTCTTCTGGTGTTCTTAATCTTGTAACTTCTGATTCTAAATTCAGATTAAATCATTCTTAGTTCTTTAAATCAAGATTGGACATTCTGAAATTCTAATTTTTCTCTGTAGTTTGTTACTCTAGAGCTCACATCTGTGTGTATATGTTACTAATAGGCTCGTAGTCTAGTGACTCTAAAATTATCTCTTGCGTAAGGATTCGATTTTCAGTGAGAGTCAGTCAGATGTTGGATTTTATTGTCTTTTTTTTTTATGATGTAAACATTCTCTGGAATCAGATAAATTATCTGATATGTTGTTCATATATAAGGTGTATTTTTTTAATTATTTGTTGTGAAATATCTCTGTTTTGTGCATACATGTTAGATGACTTCTAAAGCATTCATCTTCAAACTCTTCAAATCTCAATTATTCTCAAAAAAAGAACTAAATTTCCATTCAATTAAATCTTTTCAGGGATAATGACAGGAAAGCAGATGAGGAATTAACAAAGACACTTTTCTTGGAAGAAGCAAGTCACCACAAAAACCAGACTACCTAGCTAGAAACAATATTGTTTACCTGGGAAAGATTAGTTGTAAGGAAGGAATAAAATGAGTGAGTTGGGTTCAGAAAGATCAAAGGCACGGAACATTTACACAAGTGAAGACCCTTCTTCTCCATCTCAGCCATCTGGAGTTCTTGACCGTGAAACTCCATGGAAGAACTTTGGGACTTCCATGAATGCTATATCTTTCGGTTTTGTTGCCACAGCTATACTGATATCAATGTTTCTGATAATGGCCATCTTTGAGCATCTCTTTAGGCCTAACCCTTCTTTTTCTTCTCCTCAAGATGTTTCTAACCCTCCTCCACAATCAGCTCCTTTAGGCAAACCTGGAAATCCTCAAACAGTAAGTTTTATACATTCTTTGATTAAAAAAAAAGAGTTTTATACATTCCTCTTCCATTATTATTATCATTTTTTTTACTTTGAATAATAACTGAAATTTTCATGAACAATACACATTAAACATATAATCTATTTAGTTTGAAATTTGATCAAATAGATCAGTGTTCTTAAAAACGTGCCACTCTATCTGCTTTTTTTACTGATATATCCATTTTAAGTCTTTTTTTTTAGTATAATATGTTGAATATAATATTTGATTATTGGAAAAAAAATTTTAGTAAATAAAAATGTGATCAGGGAATATATATAAATTTAGAAATGTATGAATTATTAAGTTTGTAATTATTTTTTTGTAGTATTTTTAATTATTTTGTTTGGCATGGTGACAGGTGGTAGAAACATCATATGCATCAGATTTTTCAGTAGTGATGCCTGGACAGCAATATCCAACTTACATTGCACAGCCAGCTCCTCTCCCTTGTGGCAGGGAAGGGATATATTGGCCCTCACATGAACATAATAATATTGTATTTCCTTAATATATTAACATATTTTTTGTATTTTGTTTACCATAAAGACTTTCTTTATGTGAAAAAAGATACAGAATATTTTCTCACTTTTATCTATTTAATCGAGCAAGTAATGTATGACTTTCTTTTTATAAGTCATCTTATTTGCTTCTTGCGATTCTTTAGTGCAAAAATTGTCTTCATGGATTAATGAAGATTGTATAATTTTATATGAAGTACATGCTACTTTAACAATTTTTTTTATATAAAAGGTTAGAGAATCAGGAATCAAGAGTGTATTATAGAATTCCAATTAAGTTAGTACTCCAATAATACTGTCATAACACTCCTAAGCGCCAATGCATTATTAAAAAGAATAAAAATTCAATACAAAATGAATACAAAATGGAGGATACACAAAACAACAGCTCTCCCTAGAACAGAAATCATCACAAACAAAATGTTTACAAAAATCAAGAAAGCTATGCCACCAATGAAAGCCAGGGTTTTGCACATCAAAAAATTCAAGATTATCGGCCTCCTTATTCCCCTTTCAATATGTATGAAAAACCATAATTGACATATTATTAAGCTAAGACATTTAGCCCATTCAATTCTACAACTCCAAGGAACCTTGAATGACTTTGATTTAAATAGATGAACTGCAAACATAGAATCACTCTCAAGCTATATATTGTTGACTCAATTACTACACTAGAAGGGGAGTTGAATAGTGTAGTATAAGTGGCTTTGAAGCTTTTTCAAAATTGAAATGAGTAAAGAAGGAACAACAAGAATTTATAGTGGTTCGGCCAACTCTTTGTCTACATCTACTACCTAAGTATCACCACTTAGGATTTCTTCTAACAATCTTCTCAAGATTACAACTTCACTTTCTAGCTAAGTGAGAACTCTTACAAAGCTCTTGATTTCGGTTCAAGAACAAAAACCAACCTAGGAATCTACCCTTTGATTCCACTCAAAATACTGTTTTTACAAACACTCATCAACAATGTATAATCTAGTGATACAAGCAAATGAAGAATGAAATTTATGAACAAAACACTTGTATCAATAAATGAGAAATTCAATGCTTTGATCCTTGGTAGTTGTTAGAATTGAATGCCCAGATGTTGTGTATATATTTTATGACCTTCTAAGCATGTATTTATACTCCTGTCTTGGTTTTTGTACCATTGTGATACGGATTATAGCCGTTGTGGATCAATTTAGATCACATTTAATGCACTGTTAGAGTATGCTCATGTACGTTGCCAATATACCATGTATGTTGTGATTCTCATTTTAAGTCAACGTACGTTGAAAATAATGAGATGTACGTTAATCATAGCTGATTTCCCAGGTATAATACGTTTTTACTTCAAGACAAAGGTTTCTCATAGTTATTTTCCAGATGACGTACATTTCCATATGAAGATGTACGTTGTTTTGGCACAAAAACTTTCCAGTAGCTTTTGCTTTTCATCTGAGCTTTTCACCGTGTGTTGAATTGAACTGACATATATTGTGCTCAAACATTACGTATGTTGTCTTGAGTATGATGTACGTTGCAATTCTTCAGTTTATTGTTGTACTTGAATTTTTCTCGATCCACGTGAAGGACAAACATTTATTCTATGATCTTCAAATCCTCTCTTTGTCTTTCATACACGATGTACGTTTTAATTTATCCATCACGTACGCTGACTTGTACCAAGACGTACGCCTTATCTTTAAAACGTACTTTGTTTTTGCACTTGAACCATCTAGTAGCCTCGGCCTGATTTTTATTAAAATATAACGTACGTTGTCAAGTAAGACATACATTGTTTATACTCACGACGTACGTTGTAATTCCAAACCTTATGTTCTTTTTGCACCTCAACCATCCAGTAGCCTCGGCCTGATTTTCCATTCAATATAACGTACATTGTTATTGAACACATACATTGTGTGTATATACGACGTACGTTGTTCATCAAAAATATACTTTACGAAGTTTTTGTTCATCATCAAAACATGAAGGGTTCTCAATGTTGACAACCTTTGGTCCAACATTTACTGTCTATGCATTTATTCTGTTTCTAAGCTTGAATGATTTATTATTCTATTGATTGAAATTAATAATGGCCACATTGAATTAGTCGATATAATAATAATTTTCAGTTAAATTCGTAGAACCGTGATTGGGTGTTTAGCATAGGTGGCGAGTTAATGCTTTTATTGTGATAACAGACTTTGACTGTCATTAACGGAATAAAATAATGTTGCTTGAATAAACTGCGGTGTCTGAGTTTGTTAGCTTGGGTGGGGTCTTCATAATCCTTAATGCGACCTTTAAATTGAACTCTGCAAGGCATCCCGTGAGTTGTTTATTGGTTAGGGAAGTAGTTTGTAGGGCATTCCAAAACTACTGAAACAGTAAGTAAAGATTGATTAATGAGTGTGTCACCTGTAACTATAACCTGCTTCTATGAACAATACTGATTTATCTTTCGTTACCTGTGATCGATTTACAAAGTGAGACAAAGATGTACCTTGGCTAGACTTTCATGATATTGATTTCTTCCTTCATAGTTTTGCATTTATGGTTTAATTTAGTTGCTTTGTTTGCTTTATTTATATCACAACCTCATCTTTTATTTTAACTGTTCTTTTCTGCAGTTAGATAGAACTTTACTAGTCTATGTGGATTCGACCATGTTTGCCACTGAATTAATGTGAAGTGTTAGATGAAGAAGAAACTTCTAGTGCCTGCTGCAACAGTAGGGCTTCTTTCAAGAAAGTTGAAAATTGCATCAAGACATCAACAAACTTTAAAATACCATAGCATCCAAGTGAAACAATACAAAAGATGGGCAGCCGGGAAAAAAGTGATAAAGTTCCACCATAGTAAGCTCTACTTGTCCAAATAAATGGAAAAGAAACTTATCATAAATATATAAAATACGAAATTATAGAAAGATAGGGAGTTTTTGTTCTTCTTCACACTCTCATGATTCGTACATTCATGTAGATCTTTATGTGGTACATAGAAGACGAAATTAGTTCATGTCAATCCTGTCACGACCCATTCCCGGGACCGTGACCAGCATACGAGGTGAACCGTTTGTGGGAGCCCGGCCCATCTCGCACAAGCCTCAAAGATACAGAAACTATAAGCCCATATATTTAAATCATTTTAGTAAAATCATTTTCAAGAAAATCATATATATGATTATAAAATATATCAAAAATCAATACAAGTGATAAATCGCAAATCAAATATCCCAAAAATAAGACCCACAATCAGCGAACTCCATAACCCAACAGTATATCGGAGTGGAACATTTAATACAAACGAAGTAGCCGGGAAAAGGGTGCTACAAACCAAAAGTACCACTATCTCAAACAATCCATGCATTCAGCATAAAAAACAGTCAAAACATATATATCATTTTCTTCAAAATTATTTTACTAAAATGATTTAAATATAAGTGCTAATAGTTTCTGTATCTTTGAGGCTTGTCCGAGATTGGCCGGGCTCCCACAAACCGTACACCTCGTATGCAGGTCACGGTCCCGGGAATGGGTCGTGACAGGATAGACATGAACAAATTTCGTCTACTATGTACCACATAAAGATCAACATGAATGTACCAATCATGAGAGTGAGAAGAAGAACAAAAACTCCCTAAATTAC